>APFE030217653.1:27658-61399 GCA_000404065.3 Pinus taeda | reverse complement strand
GGTCATCTTTTAGCCTTACCAGTGCACCTTCTACATTTCAAGGTTTGATGAATTCCATTTTCAAACCCTTCCTTAGAAAATTTGTGTTTGTATTTTTTGATGATATACTAATCTAGAGCAAGTCTGGGAAGGATCATGTTCAACATGTTGATAGTGTGCTCAAACTATTATAGGAGAAACAATTATATGCAAAAACCTCCAAATGATTCTTTGGAGTACAAGAGGTGGAATATCTGAGCCATATTGTATCTTATGAAGGTTTTAAGGTAGACCCTAGCAAAATTAAAGCTATTAAGGAATGGAAAATCCCGACATCCATAAAGAATTTGCAAGGATTTCTCGGGTTGACAGGGTATTATCGCAAGTTTGTTAAGAATTATGGGAGAATAGCAGCATCTCTAACAACATTACTGAAGAAAGATGCATTTTCTTAGACTCCAAAAGCAATGAAAGCCTTTGAACATCTTAAAGAGGCAATGTGCCAAGCACCAGCCTTAGCTACCCCAGACTTCACAAAAACCTTTATTGTGGAATGTGATGCCTCAAGAAATGGAATTGGTGCTTTTTTAATGCATGAAGAAAGACCCATTGCTTTCGAACATCGTTCAAACAAAGGAAAGTATTTACAGAAAGCTATTTATGAGAAGTAAATGTTGGCAATAATACATGCACTTAAGAAATGGCAACCTTACCTAATGGGAAGAAACTTGAAGGTAAAAATAGAATAGGATAGTATTAAATACTTCTTAGAACAAATATTATCTTCAGAAGAGCAGTAAAAATGGGTCACAGAGATGTTGGGTTATGACTTTGAAATTATCTACAAGAAAAGGAAGCAAAATGTTGTTGCAGATGCACTCTCAACAGAGGATGAGGATGTGGAAGCATTACTTTGTGCCATTTCTATTATCCAACTAGATTGGATAAACAAAACAAGGGATGGATGGAAGAATGACGAAGAAGTGTGGGCACTCATTCAAAAGTTTCAACAAGACCCCAGTACATCTGATACATTTAGTTGGAAAAATGATTCATTATCGTACAAAGATCACTTATACCTATGTGATAATTCCCAACTCAAGCAAAAGATTCCTATGGAATTACACACCTCTCCCCTAGGAGGGCACTCAGGATTTTTAAAAACTTACCAAAGGGTTAAGAAGGAATATTTTTGGGATGTCCTTAAATCTGATATTCAAAAGTTTGTGGCGGAATGTTTGGTTTTCCAACAAAATAAAGTTGAAACAATTAATATCCTAGGTCTATTACAACCTTTATCCATTACAAGTCAACGTTGGGAGGAGGTTTCAATGGATTTTATCACAAGTTTACCCAAGTCCCAAGGAAAGGGTGTCATCATGGTGGTATTTGATAGACATACCAATTATGCACACTTTTGTGCATTATCTCATCCCTTTAAATCCAGTGCAGTTGCTAGTGCATTTACGGAAACAATTCAAAATCTACATCAAAACCCAAAGATTATTATAAGTGACAAAGATGCCAATTTCACTGGAAATTTTTTGACATAATTATTTTCTTGTCTGGGTACTTAGTTAGCTCATAGCTCATATTAGCATCCTCAATCTAATGGGCAAATTGAGATAGTGAACAAATGTTTGGAAGGATATCTTTGTTGCTTTGTAATTGATAAATAGACACAATGGGTCAAATGGTTGCCTCTGGATGAATGGTGTTATAACACTTCCTTCCATATTGCAGCAAAAAGGACCCCATTTATGGCACTTTATGGATTTCATCCACCATCCGTCACATCATATTTAAGTGAAAAATATAAGGTTCAAGAAGTGGAAGATCACATCGAGCATCAACAACAATTTCTCTAACTCTTAAAGGATAACCTCACTTTAACACGAAATAGAATGAAACAACAAGCAGATCAACATCGCAGCGAAATAAGTTTTGATGTAGGTGACTGGGTATTTCTACAACTACAACCATATAAACAAATGTCCCTCAAGCAAGCTAAGAAGGATAATAAATTATCGCCAAAGTATTATGGTCCATACAAGGTGCTGTAAAAGATTGGTACTATGGCATACAAATTGGAGATTCCTACAGCTTCTCGAGTGCACCTAGTTTTCCATGTTTCATGCTTAAAGAAGTTTATAGATGACAAGCTCCTAGTTCAAAAAATATTTCCAGAACTTGATGAGGAAGGAAGAATCATATTGGAACCTAAAGCAGTCATAGAAACAAGAACTTGACAACTACAAAACCGATCAATTTCAGAGTATCTCATAAAGTGGAAGAACTTACCCACTGAAGATTCCACATGGGAGGCTGACAACTTTATATAGAAGCATCTAGAACTACTCAAGCGTTGAGGACAACACTTTTCTAAAGGAGAGGGGCATGTTAGGTCCCTATAATACTTGTGTATTACCTTATTATTATTGTCATTGTAGTCCCTTATTGTTATTTTTGTGCCCATGCTGTCCCCATATTGTTATTATTGTGCCCCATAGAAGCCCACTATTGTTATTGATGTGCCCTTACATTATTATTTCTATGTCGGCTTTGATTATATTGTGACCCCTTAGACTCCTATATAGAAAGGAGGTCTTGTCATTTTTATCATCCAATAATTGTTCATTTGTGTAATGTAAAGGAGGTTTCCCCCTCAAAGAGGCTGATTTTGAAGTCATTGATCTATCTTTTCTTCTATATTGTGAGTTGGTTACATAACATAAAAAACTTCATCAAAAACCTCCCTACGACTCGCTACCAATTCGGGACAAAGCCAACAGTTGCAATAACAAAGCACATGAATATACCCTAGTTATCACCAGCCTATTGGGACAAGATTACAAAGGCAAAGAAGCAGGTGAGCTGAAATGCTATCTTGGAGAAAGTTACTTCTAATGCACAAGTAGTTTATCCATTCAAGTCGATGAAAACAGTTACTGATTAGAAACAGGATTGGGATGAGGTGGCATTAGTCATGCCTTAGATACCAAGGGCATGAATTCATGGATCCCAAGGAGAATCCCCTACTGCCACGTCAAAAAGGGGAAAAGACTCCAAGTCATGGAGGTGTTCATGAAATTTTATTTACTTTTAATTTACGTTATTTTACTTTGAATGTTTATTAAATTAAAGACAATTAATACGATAGTTATTTTTGAAAACTCTATTTAAAACCATGTTTCTCGTCAAGATGGCATTGTTGATAAAAGAAGTAATTTTTAATGTTTATGGATATGAACGTAATTGATGCATAGATCTATGGTTGATTGAATGATATAACTCTTACGTCTAAGGTAAATTTCCTTTTGATATATGTGTTTGTCTACAACATTTTAAAATGTGTTAAATGTTGGACCTGTTTCATAGTTTGTGGCATATATTTTATTCAATTGCTTGGTTCTATGGTATTTATTATCAAATCAGGTGATTAAAATATTGAGTATTTGAGTGAAGGTTTAAGTTCCATGAGCTTGCCTCTGGGGCCAAGAAGTGATCTTTTACTTGACATACTTTGAAACTAGTGCGTTTTGTTTTCTTTATAGTGTACATGATAATTTTGTGTTTATGACATAAATGGATCTTAAATTAACTATGTTCTCGTGTTTATTCTTACAATTTTTTTTTTTGATATTTATTATTAGTTTGCTAGCTATTGTGGGATTGTATTGAGAAAGAAACAGAAGTTGTATGTGTTGTAACGTTCTTTCCATTTTATTATTAAGCTAACGTTTGTCGCTTAAATATTTATATATGTTTATGTTTATGCAATGTTTCTTTTACTTGTATTTATGTCTTCTATTCATTGCATCTTTGATGTGTGAGGTATATCATTCATCAATTGCTAGTAATTAGAATTTCTTCCATCTAAGCCATATTATTACTACAACGTCTCATTTGATCAGTAGTTGGTCCTATTTTATTTTCATATTGAAAATAATATAATTGTAGCCACGAAATACCCCCTGTGGTGTATAGGAGGCCATATTGAGGCACCTAAAGCGAGAGGAATTTTTAATCCTCAACAATTGCATTCTTGAGCAGCTCCTACAAGGAACAAATTGAGAACCAACAACGGGTTTAATAGACTAGCTATTCATTGCAATAGTTGTGGTAGGGCTTTTGGTGGCTAAACCTTAGGAAATTACTTATTTAGCTATGGATCAACATCTCATCTCCTTCCTTCTAAAGGAATTGAATACAACCCACTTATATTCTTCTTAGACTTATTGTAGTGGTTTTAATGTGAAATATATGTTTCATTCAAATGCAATCAATAGGTGCAAGGTATTGTCATTCAGGCATACTACTGAGTTGGGATGGGTTTTGGGTCTGAGTCATGCTTGCACTATATTGAAATTTTGTAAGAGGGTGAAAAGATGTGTAGTAATATGGGCACCTCTTTCTCATCTTTCAGTCCCTCATGGTTGAGAGTTTGAATCTCAAAGAAGAAACATTGTTGGTTCACATTTGGGTTTGTTCTTTCCTCTTTGGTATTCACATCATACGATAAGGGTCTTTCTTAGGGTAGTGAGGCCCTTTTGAGGCCTCAGATAACTATAAGTTTCTACTATAAGAAATAAAGGACACTACATTTATTTGTTTTGTTTGTTGGCTCGAATCTCCTTAAAATTGAAGAACAGGTACATATCTTATTTTTCCATAGATTAAATGTGTTAGCTAGGTCATATATGCATTCAAATCCATTAACATTATAAGCATAATAAAGAATCCTAGGTATATATAAATGTCTCTTGCATTAATCACATTTTCAGGATTGGGTCAACGTTTTGAACCAACTAATGTGATTCATCCTCAGGACAAGGTGGAAAAAATCATACAATCTTCATGAATAAATAGTAGGGATGCATCATTTTCCAAGGTTAAAACAAGCCGTTGAAAACTAGCTATTGGGGACTAACCGTTGAGAACTAGCTGTTGGAGATTAGGTAGCTAGAGATCCTAAAAAAGGGGGAATATTTAATATTTATTAGTTGTAAATTATATTTAATTTTTATTTAATAACATACAATAAATATAGTTATAAAATTGGTTTACCAAAAATAGTTGTTAGAATATAATATTAAATCATAATAAATTATAAGAAACATAGTTATATAATTAAACTGAAAAGGGATAAGGAGGTTAAGAATACCCTCAAAATAATAAGAGGGTTTAAAATATAAGTTAAGGAAAACAAAAGGAGGACAATATATGTAAGATAAATATAAAGAAGAAAGAAGCAAGAGAATTAATAAAGATAACCAATCGAGAGATGAAAAGAGGGGAGAGGAAGGAATAGTAAAAAGGGAAGAAGGGGGAGGAGACAAGAGAATCATAAGGACAGGACCAGAATCCAGCTCCTGCTAAGCTTCCAACCATCATCTATGTTGAGATTTCTAGCATGCCTCTCAATTTCGATGGCCTCCCTGAGTTTTGTATGGTGGAAATGATCAACTCTAATAATGACTTTGGAATCCTCAATACAAACATGGTGCTTGGATTTCACCACATGCTCAGCTAAGGCCAATGAGCAGAAACGATTGTGCCTTATGTCTACAACGTATCATAATTTAATTCTTCATTTGGCTAAGAGGGGTGTTAATATTCTTGTTACAACTTTTTCACTTTAAAGAAAATGCCAAGCTTTTCTAGTCTTTGAAATGAGCTTTTTCTGTAGGTGTGAACCACTCTTAAAGTCTACGTGGATATATGGCTCATATATCTAGAGTGAGTATAGCATTAAAATACAATATAACATTTACGATTCTTCTTTCCTCATAGAATTTTCCTGTAGTTATTCTTTCCTCTAATTAGTTTCGATAGTTTGTGGTATTATATTTTAATTCTGCATAACTGATATGTTGATTTATCTTCTTAGTTTTATGTTGACTAATATTTAGAAACTTATTAATCTTTATTATTATATACCATTGATGTAGTTAATTTACTATTTAATGTGATTAATTAAAATTAACCAATCCTCTTAATATGATATAATCTAAAATTTTTGAATTGTTTTTCATGGATATATGTTGATCATATTTTCCTCTACAACTAATACATTTTAAAACTAGTGTCTTGTATAACTTCCCAAAATGTCATTTATCCTAGTACTATCATTCTAGGAGTGTGTACTTGGGGTCACCTCTTCTATGAGTAGCCTAGGATAAACACAACACAATTGTAATGCTTCTCTTGGAAGCACTTGAACTAACTTTTAGAAATATACAAGCATTTCATGTCCTTCACTATTTTATCTTGAAATATATCTAACAAGTGATGTACCTAAGAAAAATTGAACTTTGGCTAACTAATTGCATCATTGTTATTACATGAGACTTTAGTGATTGAATTTGTTGATAAGTCTACAAGATTTAGATAAGGAACCATGGTCTGAATAAAAGGATATTTTTAGTACACAAACAACACTTATGCACACATGATAACGTGTAATTTATATTTTATTAGAATTCACATCATTATAGTAGTCAATTCAAACCATTCGACAAGAGATATGCCCTCAAATTCATTTTTCTCTACCTTGTAGCCATACCAATTGTTGATCTTTGGCATTAGATTAATATACATATCCAACTAAACTTATAGCCCTATTAGATTTCATTTTTATATTTGTAACACTTAGCCCTATTTTGAAGTTTAAACCATTATCCCTTACCCTTTAGCTTGTGTATTCAACTTCCCTCTCTTATCCACCTAGGCATACAAACTACAAAGCCTAGGATTTTCTTATTTTCACTTATTTTTGGATTTTGTTTTACATAAAAACCCCTAATGGATGGTTATGAAATGCCCTGTTAATCAACTTGTCTTGTATTGTATGAGGTAGATCATAGATTCAAATTGGATTTCTTGTGTAAAGTAATTATATTTTAAAGTTAATAAGGGCAACTACAGTCGCTTGCTAGAAAAAATTAAGGCAAGAAACATTGGCTATGGCTTCTTTATTTAGCCCAATTACAATAAAAAATGATAATTAATTTTTCTTTTCATTACTACCTCTTATTGTTTCGATGTTGGTTTTGTAAATGTTTGTTTCCACTCTGCTAGTTTATAAGGCAATACACTAACTCTCTTTGTATGGCAAGTTACACATTGAATAAAGAGACACAAAGATATAATGACTCTAAACCTTACCACTTTTCTGTAGTAAGAGAAAGCCTACTTTTTGTCTATTATATTCTATTCATACATGGTTTAAATTAGTTGGAATTTAATATTTTCCCATGTACAGGATCTGAATATTGGGTGGGCAGGGGATCTGGATATTGGGTGTGCAGGTGGGTTTTAGGTCCATATTTCGAATCTGGATCTAATATCACATCTGAAGACGCAACCCAAGGTCTTCTAAAAAAACTAATTTAACCATTATTTTAACCACAAAATTTACAAGATCAATAGAATGATTTATTTGAGATAAGTTTCATAACAAAAAAATAGCATATTCACAATGCAACAATTGCATGCTCACAATAACATATAAGAAAATAACAAATTTGATTTAGAATCACTGACATGAATTATTTCACAATAAAATACATAATTACAATATGGTGGCTCAGTGCTCCTGCTTTGGTTTTCCGATAGGATTTTCCTCCTTACCAATTAGGAATGTTTATCCAACTTCCTAGCCCATGGAACATCCTCATGTTCCCTGGCACTTCGAGCCCAAGTCCAACAATAATTGCGGTTTAGTCAAAAAAGTTTCAATACTCTCCAACCACAACTAGAACTAATCTCCTAAGTTCACTTACTTTTGTTTCTTGTCTCCACTCTCCCCACTTTAAACTCCAAATCCCAAAAAAATGAAACAAAGATCAACCTACTTCTCTCCTTTCTCCTTCCCCTTATGCCTCCCACCACTCATCCACTTTAATTACTCCCTTCATTGTCCCCTACCACCTCATAACTTCTCTCCCCCATCTATGCCTTATCTAAAATTAAATTTGAGGAGATAACTAGTCAAACTTTGGGAAATGAAATAATAAATAAATAATAATATTTAATCCTTAATTAAAATTGAGAACACAATTAGTCACACTTTGAGAAATGAAATAATGAATAAATGATAAAGTAATAATAAAAATTCGTATTAGTAAATCTTATCTATTCATTAAAATATTTTATCAATTTAATATTAATAAGCATATTCAAATATAACATAATAAGCAAAAAATTTAAGGTTAATTAAACACTAGTCAAGAGTAACCATTAATCGAGATTAAAGATAACACTAAGCTTAATCATTAATCAATCTTAACCATTTATTTAATCATTGAACATTTTAAGACTTAGAATATTGTTAAACACACATGGAGAAGACAAAATATAAGATAGAACATTCATTGCATTTTTTAGTCACAATAATGTACAACTACACATTTCCTTCTTACCCTTGGTATTCACATACCAAGTGGTCTCTTGGACTTTGGTGACTATTCACATTCTACACCAAACCTTACTGGATTAGATGACCAACATTCCCCCCTTAATCTGAAGGGGTTTATACGAGTCCAAGAAGAGAGCTTTAATACAAAAATACAATAATGCATGACATCAATAAACTGAATGTGCTCTTTGAGATAATGGCATAAGGTGGGAACTCGAGCTCTCATTCGATGATGGTTTAAGTATTACCACCAACACTCGAACACTTAGTGCAGTTCTTGGAACTCTTCCAAATCTGGCAAGAGGTTGAGGTCTTCTACTAGAGGAAATGCTCCTCAATGCTTTGAAGAGGGAGACCTTCAACCTAGAAGAAGGGGGGTCTACAACCTATGATGGCTTAAGGTAGGCCACCAACCAAAGAAATTCTTAATGTGATTCCCAAAACTCTTCGAAATATGGCAAGAAGTTGAAGTCTTCTACTATAGGAATTGATCCATAATGTTTTGAAGAGGGAGACCTTCAATTAGAAAATAGGGAGGTCTACCACTTGCTATAGTTTAAGGAAGACCACCAACTAAAGGAATGCTTAAGGGATTCTATGTCTCTGGCTACAACTTTGACTCTAGATATTGATGTCTATAGTTGTAGGCTCGAGCAACAGGTTTAGGTTGTACTCAAGCTCGCTTGATGTGGCTTTGAAACTTGTAGATAACCATCATTTTCCCCCCTATCAGATACAAGGTGAGATGAAGAAAACTCAACTGCTTTGAATTATATTGCCAAGAAGTGATCCCATTGCCAAGATATCTTCTTAGTTGTTGAAGCCCATTGCTAAGAAGTGATCCATCCAAGGTGAATCTTTATTCTTGCAAGAGGCCTATTTTTGAAGCATATGTTTGAAGAATGAGTGTGTTGACCAAAATACTTGCACGGGTGAAGATCAAAATAATGATATTTCATATAGCCAACTCGGTCACAATGTTGGCATTTAACGATCTATGGCTGCTTTGGAGGATCAAGATCTAAAAGAGGTGAAGATGAAGTGCCATAAAGAAACCCAACACTTTGAAATTTGATGGCCTTTGAGTATTCTGGAGTAGGAAAGGATCCCTCCTTATCATATCCAAGACATTTTCTTTTTGTTGACAAGATCTTCCCAAGGTTTGGTGATGGGCTTGGGAAGTGCAAGCTGAGTTTCTAAATCTGCATACAAATCTTCTCTTGAAATGGGTACTTGATGGGGATCATCCTCAACTTTACTGACTTGATTACTTGATGGTTGTTGATGGGCGACTATTTCAACCTCAAATAGAGGATTGTTCTGAACAAAAACAAGTTCAGAAGGATGCCTTTTTCGTAGTCACTATAGGTTCATCGATATTATGGAAAATATTAATTTGTTGTCTTTGGATTCATCACCATTGTTTAACAAAAAATTATTTGTCGTCACAGAAGCAACTCGCACGAGATTAATTGAATTCCTTTTCGATGGATTAGTAACCTTTAATGGGAAATCAAATCCATTTGACGAGGGTCGATGAAAAGATTTATGGTTGCTCACTGCAATGCACTTAGAATAAGAGTACTCAAAAGAGGAAAAATTGAGCTCCTTAGTGGGCAAGTTTCTTAAAATGGTGGAAAATTATTCAATGTGCAAACCTTGAATGGCCCTTGCACTCTATTGTGCTTAACAACACTTGCCAACAAACATGGATAGAGATTGGAGGAACAACGATATGGGGTGCGAGATGAGGCTAAAGGCCAAGATCTCATAGGGCGCTAACATGTTATTGACAAGGAAATATGTCTAATATCTTTTTGAGATACAAACAAATTAGTCAAGAAATCCCTCTATCAACTGGAAAGGCACTTGATGACATCCCTGACTGAGAAATCCTTCTATAAGCATGGAAGGAAAAGACGTTGGAGGACAACCCTAACCTACGCAGAATCCCTTGTCAGGTTCCAATCCTGAGCTATGAGGTCTAGTACATAATGGTTTAACAATATCAGGGAAGAATAACTCACTAGTCACAACAAATACTTCACGAATCCATGTTCTATTTTTTGAAAATGTTGAACACAATGCCAAAGAAGGGAGTTGAATGATAAAAATAGATACTTGTTCAATGTCAAAGACGTTAGAAAGAGTGTTGACAGTGATTTTGGTGAGAGATATGAGTGTTCTCTTAACCAAAATATGGGTATGCAAAGAAATGAAATGGTCAAGTGTGTAGATGTTTCATCCTTTTGATGGACTTTCTAGGAAAAACCAGAACAACCCTATGTTTCAAAACACCCGCAGTTGTTTGGATTCAATAGTAGACAAGCGTCAGGGTTGAAAAAGTCAGAAGGGAAAAAAAACTAATGCATAAATGCACAATGAGGAAGAAGACTATGCAATTAGTGGTTGAGAAACCCGTGGAGAAGGCCACACATCGTGGCTTTGATACCATGTTAAACAAATATAGAGAAGAGAAAATATAAGATGGAACATTCATTGCTTTTATTATTGACAATAATGTACATTTATACATTTCTTTGTGATCCTTGGTCCTCACATACCAAGTGGTCTCTTGGACTCCGATGACTGTTCACCTTCCACACCAACCCTTAGTGGATTAGGTGTCCAACAAATACTAACGTATTCATGCAAGGTGCGGGTATGTAACTAGCATAAGCATACCTCGTACATATACTAATAATACTTATTCCAATCAAGCACAACAAGTCAATCAACCAATAGGTAGGCTAATAAAATAATGTAGGATAATATAATTAGGTATGGGTATTACAAATAGATTGGGAATTCCACTAGGGAAGATTTCCACATGTTCTTCCCTAATTGTGGGTGTGTCAGTTTTCCCTCTCACATTTTTAATCACAGTTTAGATTTTTAAATTGTTTTATGCTTCTATATATTGTATTTTTACACAAGACACTAAGTTAGAAGCTTTCATCTCCATCTTAAAAACAATTTAAAATATTCCACTATCTATTTCAAGCCAACATAGTTTTGAACCATGTTTCTACACTCATCCAATGTAGATTTTCACCCCTTTTTATACATTTCTCTAGTTCAGCTTTTGGGAGTGGTATTCTTGCACTCATTCAACACATGTTTATCTCCTTATTTCTACACTACCAACATAACTCTTGGATTTATCATCTATACATGAAGACATATTCTTCTATGGTGTTTTCTAGGGAGGCAATAATTTTGCCTAGACAATAACCTTTTTTATCGGAATCAAATATTTTTTATTTTGCAAAATCTTGATTTATAAGTGTTCGAATCGGGATTTTGAAGGTAGAAATAGATGCAACATTCTCAAAAACCCTAGGGCACCTACAATTTTATGGTTTGACAACTGTAACCTAGATTTCCAAAAATATACCGAAAAAATCATTATTTTAAAGATAAAATTATCACATACTTAAATCACTCTATTTTTCCATTAAAAAAATCTATTAACATAATTAATATATATACACCTGTAAACAAGTTTACTTTTATTTTTTATCTCTATTTCTATTTTTAATCTTTAATAATATCAAACCTTTACTACAAGGGTTTTTTTTCGTAGAACCCAACAAAAAAACACTCATAGACAACCCAAGAGTGTCATTTTATGAATTGTCCCCAATTTATTGAATTGCCAGCACATAGGCCCTTCTTGAGGGAGTAGGACTATGAGAATTCTCCCTATTTTAGTGTATTTAAGCACATGAATGACTCATGAATACACGAAATATATGTTTCGCGTGTGTAATGGGAAACCACGATTTGACTATTTTGAAGATTCTTTGTTATTCACACGAATATTTGAAGATTGTTTGGAATTTTTTTTAATTTTTAAATATTATATTGACATATTTATTTTTATAAGTGAAAATATTTGAGTCATGACATTCATCCATTTTCAATTTTTAATTATTATATTAAAATGTATATTTTTATAAATTGAAATTTTATTGATTAAAATGTGTGTTAAAAATATATATTTTTTATTTTCTTGGAATTTACTATTTAATTTTTATAAATTTACATTAAAATAATATATTCGATTTAAAAGAAAATACATATTTTAACTATTAAATGACTTGTTTTTACTATAATTAATTTTATCATATTTAATTTTGTCTTATTGCAATAATTTAAAGAGGATATGATTTATTTTTTTTATTGCAATCAATTAAAGAGTTGATACGATTTGTTTTTCCTTTGACGAGTTTCAAGGGACAAAAAAATATCAGTGGATTAGCCTTGGTTGCCACAAATTATGATGTGCACTCTCTTCAGTGAGAGATGCTGGGTACACCCCCTCAATTATGGTGTGCACTCTCTTTAGTGGGGATGTTAGGTAGACCCCTCCCAAGTGCGAAGGAGGGATGCTTGCTCTTTTTGTGGAAAACATGATTTTTTTATAAGGAAACCATTGAACTGTTATCATAGTAGATTGGAGTTGGCTCATTCAGAATATTTGAAATATCTTTCAATAATCTTCTTAACCACACAGCTTGACAAGTCGCTGAATTTGCTGCTACATATTCTACCTCTGCAAAAGATATTGAAACAATTGATTGTTTCTTGGATGCCCATGAAATCAGATTAGTTCCAAGATGAAAAGCATACCCTGAGGTGCTTTTGTGATCATCTAAACTCCCAGCATAATCATTGTCTATATAACTTAAAAGTGAACTATTTTCAAAATGTGTATAAAACAAACCATAATCTATTGTCCTCATGATATACCTTAAGATCCTTTTTGCAACCTTCCAATGAGAAATCTTAGGTGACTGGAAAAACCTGGAGACAAAACTTGCTGCAAACATAATATCAGGTCTAGCTGAAGTGAGATATCACAAGCTACCAACTAGACTTTTATAGAGTGTGGAATCAACTAGTGGTGCTACATCTTCTTTGCTCAGTTTTGTGCCTTTAGCAATTGGTGTATCTGCAGATTTGCAATTGGTCATTTTGAACTTTTTGATGATATCACTGACATATTTTTGTTGACCGACAAAAATTCCATTAGCAAACTGGTGAATTTCAATGTCTAAGAAGTATTTCATGACTCCTAGATCTGTCATATCAAACTCTTTTTGCATTGCTGCTTTGCAATCTTCTAACATTATATTTCTTGTATAAAGAAGATCATATACATAAAGGCAGACTATCATAATTTTACCTTCATGCTTTTTGGTATACAAAGTTGGCTGATGATTACTTCTAAAAAAACCACTTTTGATGAGATAAGTGTCAATGAAACTGTACCAAGCTCTTGGAGCTTGTTTCAAACCATTCAAGGCTTTCTTCAATCTGTATACCTTATGCTCCTGTCATGGAACTTCAAAACCAGGAGGTTGCTCTACAAAAACTTCTTCCTACAATATACCATTTAGGAAAGCAGATTTTACATCGAGCTTATAGACTTTCCATTTGTGTTGAGGTGATGTAGACAAAATGGTTCTGACGGTGTCTAACCTTGCTACTGGAGCAAAGGTTTCACCATAGTTGACACTAAATTGTTGTGAGAATCCTTTGGAAACCAACCTTGCCTTATGTTTCTCAATTTCTCTTTTTTTATTTAGCTTGGTCTTATATAACAATTTTACACCAATTAAGGTTTTGTTTCATGGGAGATCAACTAATTCCAAAGTTTGATTCTTCTCTATGGCAACAGTTTCTTGGTTCATTACTTCTACCCGATGATTTTCTTTAACTGCTTCTTCAAAATGAGTTGGTTGAGATGAAAGAAATGCAAACATATTATGTTGGTCAAACTCATGCTCCGCTCATATATTTCTCTGATGCTTCTTGTTTTCTAATTGTCTTTTGAAGATGTTGAATGATTGGTGGATTCACTACTTGAAGATGTACCATTTTCAAAATGGTATGGCTCTTCGTCAACCTACAATCTTGGTGGCTATGGTGGTAAAAAACTAACATGAAGCTTCATCAACTTGATCAAACCAAGATTTATTTTCAAAAAAATTTACATCTCTGCTTAAAATAAACTTCTTTGCAACTGGATTATAAAGTCTGTAGGCCTTTGATTTCTCACTATAGCCTACGAAAATACATCTTCCACTCCTATCATCAAGCTTCTTTCTTAGCTTCTCAAGAACATGTGAAAATGCCACTGATCCAAAAATTCTAAAGTGAGAAACGTTTACCTTTTTACCATCCCATGCTTCTAGAGGAACTGTATCTTAGAGAGTGGTTGTTGGAGATCTGTTGAGAACATACACTGTTGTCGAAACTCCTTCAACCCAATAATTGTTTGACAACATCTTCTCACGAAGCATACATCTGGCCATGTTCATGATTGACTGAGTTTTCCTTTCTACTACTTCATTATGTTGAGGAGTATATCTTGTTGTGTTTTGCATTATGATTCCTTGTTGTTGACAAAATGCTTTGAAGCGATTGGAGTTGTACTCTGTTCCTCTATCAGATCTGAGTACTTTCAAAGGCTTTCAACTGTACTTTTCTACTTCTGCTTTGAATTCTTTGAACCTTAGAATGTATCTGATTTGTTTTTTAGGAAATACACCCATGTATTCCTACTATAATCGTCAATGAATGTCAAAAAATAAAAACTACCACCAATAGATTGTGTTTGCATTGGGCCACATATATCTGAATGGACAATCTCTAAAGGCTCTTTTTCTCTAGAGGAAGATGTGGGAAAGTTGTCTCTTTTATGCTTGGACAAAACAAAAATTTCACAATTAGAGTATTTCTCATTTATAGTAGGGGGACCAATGACTATTGATTGTTTCTCAAGCTATCTTAGACTTTTGAATGGTATGTGGCCATATCTAGAATGCCATAGCTAAGACTCATCTATTCTTGACACATTGTGTACAATAGACTGTAAAAATTTTCAACTTATAAGAGTCAAAGGAAACATCATATTCTTAGTTTTTTCAACCTTAGCTATCAGTCTTCTATTGGGCGATTTGTTATAGATATAACATGTGTTCCCTTGAAATATTACATCATAACCATCTTCCATCAGGTGTCCTACACTAATGAGGTTATGCTTCAGATTTGGAAAATAATAAACATCAAGAATGTATTTCTGTTGATTCTATTTAGTAAGAATAGGAACAACACCTTTTCCTTCAGCGTTAATGCAAGAACAATCTCCAAGAGTAATTTCTGATGTTATGGAAGCATCAAGATAAGAAAGTAGATTTTTGTACCTGCCATATGATTGTTGCAGCCACTATCCAACAACCAAAGATCCTTTTTGTGAGTGTCTTCTGAAAGCTTGCATGAAAGAAACATTGTTTTAGAGGGTTTTCCTTCATTGTTGGAGAGATGGACATTGCCTTTGTGTTGATCTAACTGTTTCTTTTTGCATTCATTTTCATAATGCTCAAATTTCTTGCAATAATAACATTGGACATTATATTTCCTCCAAGTTCTGCTTCTTTGAGTTTGATTTTGTGGAGGTCTCCACTTCTCTGTTGCATGATGTTTTGATCTGCGTCTGCTTTGGCCTTTGCCTCACTTGTTTCTGCCTCTATATCCTCTGCCTCTGCCTTTGCCAAAAGAGAGTTGTGCTTTGAAAGCTTGTTCCATGGAATCTTTTGTCAAGTTGAGTCTTGTTTCGTGTGCTAGAAGCAATCCAGTCAATTGTTCTACTCATAAAGTTGTAAGATCTTTGGATTCCAGAATGGCTATTACAACCATATCACATTTCTTAGGCAGACTTCGAAGGACTTTCTGAACAATTTTCTCATCTGAAATGGTTTCATCGATGAGCTTGATCTGATTTACTATTCCCACAACTCTTTTCATGAACTAATCCACATTTTTTGTTTCATTTATCTTTAGGGTTTCAAACTGTTATCTCAATGTTTGTAATTTCGCTATATTTACATTGATACACAGCTTTCAAGATTTCCTAAGCTTCATGTGCTTTGGATGTACTTGTTATCTTGTCAAAAATCGAGTCATTGACTGAGTTTTGAATCCAACATTTGGCTCTGTGTGCTTTCTTTTTGAGTTCATTCGCTACATTCCTATGATTATTAGTCATGGATGCCCATGCTTCTTGAGTCATCTCTACATATGTAGTCTGAAGTGTATCCCAACACTCTTGGGCTTGCAGGAATGTCGTCATTCTCAAAAATCAAAACTCATAATTTTTGCCAAACAAGTCGGGGTCTATGGCAAAACACTAAAAAAAGTCATTTCTTGAATGCAATATGTCTGCATTTTATTTTAAATCTCCCTTAAAAATCCTTTTCCTTTCCAATTTTTATAAAAAAAAAACTTTCAAAAAATCCTTTACATTTACTTTGCAAGCTTTTATAATTTTTTTTTTTTAAATACAAACTCAACACCTGTTTTAAAAAATAACAAACCCTCTTTTAATCCTCCCTTTTTAACATTCCTTTTGAAAACATAATACACCTTCGTACCTTTAAAAGAATTTTGAACATATGCTCATTTTAAATCATAAAAAGACAAAGCAACGTTTAAAAGAATTTTAAGTGACTCCTTGTAAATACCATGAAGCGTATGGATTTTATACAAATGCAATAAAAAGGGCGATACAAATAAGCGACTTAACTCTAACAAAGATTTTCGGTGAGCTATAACGCAGCTGCAAGTTCCACTAACCCACGTGCTAAAACCTTTGTCGAGAGTGAAAGCGAGTGTTATAGCACTAAAAGATTGTTCATCGATAGGACGGAGCGTTAAGTGTAAAACAATGCAAGGAAAGGCAACTAACGCACTTGATCCTCTCATTGTCCAGCATTAGTGACATTCACTAACGCACTAGTTTGCCTCTTGGACAACGTTAGTTTGCAAAAAAAAATCAGGTTTTTCTTCAACGTAGTGTTAGTTTGCAAAAAAAATTCAGGTTTTTCTTCAACGCAACTTCGCAACAACCTTCGTCTCACAACTGCTTCACTTTGCGAAAACCTCTGTAGCGAATCTCTCCTCTTTTCTTGTGAATACACACACGGCTGCTCTCAATGAGTCTTACGACAGTCTACTCTGATCTCTGTTGCTCTCTCAAAGAGTTTTATGCAATGTAAGTTTTGATACCTTGATAAAGAATGAAACTGAAAAGTGGAGCAGAGATTGTTCTTCTCAATATTTTGAAATATTTTGAAAGACTAAATAAATTACATTGTAAACATCAATAATAAATCACTGAAGTAAAATTCGACACCTATAGAGACTAAGCTTATTATGAAACCTAACAGACAATAAATTAATTAAGATGACACCTAACCAACATCTAATTAACAATGAGATTAATATCTCAACAATGTCTCAGCGAGTCTTGATGTTTTTAATAAGGCTCTTTACAGCTTATTCAATAAGTTGGTAAATGAAGCAACATCTGGATTACATTATATGCTTCCGGAACAACTACAGACTCCTCATCTCAAAATATTTACGGTCTGGTCTAGTCCACCAGAGATATATCGATAGAAAAATACACATCATGTTTACAACAAACAATTAATTATATTGTTATAGCTTTCAGTGGAAAGTAATGAGCATGGGGTTTGATCGCAAGCTGCACAGTTCGTTGTGAGATGTATAGTTTCTTTAATTTGACTTCTTCTCCACCACTTGCGGAAGCAGCATCTAATAGCCCAGTTGCTGATACACCACCGAATCAGACCACACCATCTAGTAATAGTAAGCAGAACAACAAATCTTCAAACAAGTTACCCATAATTTTGGGTGTTGTTGGCGGCTTGCTTCAGTTGTTATTGGTATGCGTGTTAAAAACTAGGAGGAGAATGAAGTCTATCATATTTCGAAATCCTTCCGAAGGTATTTACATGAAGGATCCCCCAAGTCATTATATCTCATTGTAAATATATAATATGATAGATCATCACAGTCACAATACAACAACTTTATTTGTTGTGTTAGACTATTGTTAAAGTTTGTTTTTTGAACACAGTTTTCACATATATTTTCCTCAGGAAATCTGATAAATGCTTGCGAGATCCATGTTAAATGGATTCAATTTTGCTGCTTGCCCCTGTATATTTATGATGATGCTGTGTATTTTCATTATATAGATCATGGCCAAGTCAAGGAAGACACAGTGATCGAGCAGGATCGGCAAATTGCGTTTACCATGGAGGAACTGATAGCTGCTATGGAAAATTTTCATGATAAAAATAAACTTGGGAAAGGTGGATTTGGGGTCGTATATAAGGTAACAATGAATTAGAAAGCTTCTATTAGTTTATAGAATCTTAAATTATAGGCTACTCTCACCGCACCTGGCTGAATTTCTTAGGGAACTATTGAAGATGGAAAGGAAATAGTCGTGAAGAAGTTTTCCAAGTTGTCCTTAAGATCTCTGCAAGGAAAGAGAGAATTTATGAATGAAGTTAAACTTGTGGCCAAAATACAACATTGAAATCATATGAACCTACTAGGTTGTTGTGTAGAGGAATTAGAAAGGTTTTTTTTTAGGAGTACATACCGAATAAAAGCCTCGATAAAATCTTACTTCCGCGTTAGGAAATTTTACAAGGGATAGAGGAGAGGAATTTAGCTCAAAAATCAGTTTCCGCAAAGTCAACTTCAGTTTCAGAAAGGATATCGCAACTACAGGCTTAATTGAAATTGAAATTTAACGCACAACAAAACAGAGTAAAACTAAAAAGATCGTGGTAAATTTACTCATGAAAGTTTAAAACCATATCACCACAAACCATGCTTTAGATTATATTTCAAAACATAGGAAAATACATTCATGTGATAAATGGAGGTTGCAGCTCCAAGTGAAAACATAAAAACTTACTACCATTTACGCTTCACTGGGATTCCAAAGTGACCGTCTATAAAACTCCGTAAAACTTTTCACGCACCCACCACAAATTGCTCCACGGTTTTCTCCACACTACCTCACAGAATTTTACCGTGTCTCTTGGTCTCTAACTTGCCCAACAATGCAAATGACTTTTACATTCATATTTATCTTAACATACAAATTTGACATTAATACATGGCAGAGAAAATATTTAATACACAGCATGGGCAATTTTACATAATAAATGGTTTTATGAACTCGCATGTGTTGTGGAGTGTGGGCAATAGTCGCATAGTGAATGCTTGCCCATACTTATTTACTAAACTTCTACTCAGACTTCAGTCCTTTCCCCTGCAAACAAAATGGAAACCTCCAAAAATACTTCTGACAAGCATGGTTGTTATCAGCGTGTCTAACGCGATGGTTGGGATTAACATTTCCAACACTCCCCCTTAATCACAATTTCCACCATTGAAAATTCCCAAAACATCTGTGAGATAAAGAAAACTGTCACGTGCCAATGGCTTTGTGAAAATATCAGCAAATTGTTCTTCTGACGTGTAGTGCTGCAACATAATTTCATCATTATTAATTTACTCTAATAAAATGATATTTAGCATCAATATGCTTAGTCCTCTTGTGAAAGACGGAATTATTTTACAATGCAATTGTTGAAGTGTGTCACAGAAAATAGTTGTCGTTCCCTCTTGGTTGTGGAAAAGATCCCTCAACATCCTTCTCATCCAAACTGTCTGACACATTGTTGCTATTGTGGTGACATATTCATCTTCTACTGTTGAAAGTGACACTATTGGCTACTTCTTGGAGGCCCATGAAATGGCTTTGGAACCCAAATGAAAAACATATCCTGACGTGCTCTTTTTGTCATCGACACTTCGTGTCCAATCACTGAACGTGTAACTAACCAATCTAAAATCATCTGTTGCGGCGTAAAAAATGTTGCACTGTTTTGTCCCATTGACATACCTTAGAATCATTTTCGCTTCTTTCCAATGTGTTTCCTTGGGTGTAAACATGAACCTCGACACCAAATTCACTGCATACATTATATCCAGCCTAGTGGCCATCAAATACATCAAGCTTCCTATCATACTTTTGTATAATGTCAGATTGATATTGTTGATGAAATCTTCTTTTCTCAACTTCAACCCCATAACAATTGGAGTTGGTGCAAGCTTGTTGTTCTGCATTTTAAACCTCTCCAAAATGTTTGCCACATACTTTGCTTGAGAGATAAAAATGTCATTTTCTATTTGCTTCACTTCTATGCCCAAAAAATATCTTAATAACACCAATTCAGTCATTTCAAATTCACTCTTCATGAATTTTTTGAAATCAGCGATGAGGAAATCATCACTGCGTGTAAAAATTAAATCATCTACATATAAGACAACAATAAGAATCTTACCATCACTCTCTTCGATATAGAGGGTAGGCTCTCCATCACATTGGTCAAAACCATTGTCCAACAAGTAAGCATCTATCTTGTTATACCATCCACGTGGTGCTTGCTTGAGCTTATAAAGAGCTTTCTTCAACCTATACACCTTGTCTTCTTGGCCTTCAACCTCTTAACCAGGTCGTTGCGCAACATACACTTCCTCTTTCATCACTCCATTCAAGAACGTTGATTGTACGTCTATTTGATACACTTTCCATTTATGTTGCACGATAATCACCACAACTATATGCAGTGTCTCCATCCTTGCGACTGGCACAAACATCTTTGCATAATCTCTTCCAAGCCGCTACTTGTATCCTTTGACAACTAGCCTTGCTTTGTGCCTTTCAATCTTACCATTGACATTGCTCTTGGACTTATAGACTTACTTCACTCCAATGACTCATTTTCCTTGCAGAAGGTTCACTAACTCCCATATATCATTCTTTTCTATTGCTTTTATTTCTTCCTCCAATTCCACAACCCATTTTTCTTCTTTGACTGCATCTTCAAAATGGATTGGGTCATCTACATGACAAAATAACACAAATAAGGAATTCAGACCAGCGTTGCTATCAACTTCATCTTGCTCATAGATTTCATTTAAATTTCTGAAGTTTTCTCTTCTTGTGCTTGTTAAAGATGGGCTTGACATATCACTTGGTGTTTCACTTTATGATGTGCATGGAGAGGCACTTGCTTGACTACGTGACGTTGTCCTATTATTTGTTGATGGTGTTGCTTGCTGCCTGCTTTTTTGCGCTTGAATAGGAGTAGAGGGAGTCATTGTTGAGGAATTTCTTGTCATTGTCAATTCCTCTTTGTCCTCATCTGTATACATTCTTTCACATTCACTAATTTCTCTAAAATTCCATCCCATGCTTCCTCTTCTATGAACTGCACATCTCTGTTGATTATAACCTTCTTGGTTGATGGATTGTATGCCTTGGATTCATCACCGTATCCAAAAAATATGCATTTATCCCCCTTGATGTCCAACTTCTTCCTCAACTCATCCGGGATATGTCCATACGTCACACATCCAAAAACTCTCATGTGAGTGACGTTATGCTTTATTCCACTACATGCCTCTTCAGGAACTATGTTCTGGACACTTTTGGTTGGACATCTATTCAAGATATATGCTGCACAAGTGACAGCTTCAGCCCAATAATCATTTCGAAAATGCTTTTCCTTCAACATACTCCTTGCCATTTCTATAATGGTCATATTCTTCCTTTCTGCCACACCATTTTGTTGAGGTGTATATCTTGTTGTAAATTGCTTGTGAATTCCATGTTCCCTACAAAAACGAAGGAAATCATTAATTTTGAGATGTTTTCGCCACCTCTTTCATTCCTAAGGACTTTGATGTAGTGTCCACTTTGCTTCTTAATAAGAGCCTTGTATTGGCGAAAGTTCTCAAGCACTTCATTTTTCTGTTTTAGGAGATAGACCCATGTCATCCTTGTGTAATCATCTATGAAGGTCAATAAATAGTGGTTACCACCAATTGATGGTGTCTGCATTGGTCCACATAAATCTGAGTGGACAATCTCTAAATGTTCCTTTTCCCTTACTTACTTTCCTACTGTAAATGTATCTCTATGTTACTTTTCCAAGATACATCTTTCACATAGGTTGTCCAGTTTTTCTATGAGTGGCAACCACTTCACCATGCCTTTCATATGCGACAAATTCAAAACTCCAAAGTTGAGATGACCGAATCTCAAATGCCATAACCAAATTTCATCTTTTACCTCTCCTTAATAGTTGACTTGTGTGACAAATGCATATTTTCTTCCATCCTCTTGTGAGTTCATTGACAGTTGTGCTTGTGCACCTTATTCTTTCAAATATGATCTTATCTTTAGGGGAAACATTCTATTGTTTGGCATCTGAACCTTGGCAATGAGTTTTCTGCTTCGAGGCCCATCCAAAATTGTGCACTCATCATTTTTGAAAAAGACATTGTAGCCCTTTTGCATGAGTTGTCCAATGCTTATGAGGTTAAGTTTCAAACTAGGGTCAAAGTAAACATTTGAGATGTACTTCTTCTCCCCCTTCTTTGTTAGGATGTTAACTATTCCTTTTCCCATGACAGAGACTTTGTTATTAGTCCCTAATATCACTTCATATTTCACGCTTTCATCTAGATTGGAAAACATTTCCATGTTCCCTAACATGTGGTTGCTACACCCTCAATCTAGATACCATATATCACTTTGTTTTTCTTATGCTATATTACAAGCTAAAAACATGCTATCATGGTTCTGATTTTCCTTTGTGAAATTTACAATTGGTTTTTTTACTAATGTCATATTACTTCTTTCTACATTCATTTGCATAATGAGCATACCTCTTACAATAATGAAATTGAACTTTTGCTTTATAATACCTCTGACTTTGTGCTTGATTTTCTCTTGGGCCTTGACTTGGATTTTGATTGTCACCCCTTCCACTTGAGCTTGAGGGGTTGCTTCTTCCACCTCTGTGTGGGCTTCTTCCTCTTCCTATAGCATATGATCTTCCTCTGCCTCGACCTTGACCAAATGAAACTTGTGTCTTGAAGGCATGCTCCAATGAGGAGCTTATTGCTCTATTCAATCTACATTCATGAGAAATCAGTGATGCATGAAGCTCATCCACTAAGAACTGTGAGTGATCCTTTGTCTCTTCTATGGCCACAACAATGGCATCAAACCTTGTTGGCAGACTTCTCAAAACTTTCTCAACTATTATCCTTTCCTCAAGTGTCTCACCATGAGACCTAATTTTAGTAACCAACCCGATTACATGTGTAAAAAATGAGTCCACATTCTCAGAGTCTTTCGTACAAAGTGTCTCAAAGTCTCTTCTCAACATTTGTAGTTTTGTTGTCTTGACTTTGGCCATGACTTGCTAGGCTGTCTGGAGAGTGCCCCATGCTTGCTTGGACTTCGTTGCTGATGCAACCCTTGGGAAAATACTTTCATGAACTGCTTGAAAAATGTAGAAGAGGGATTTTACATCCTTCTTCCTGATGTCTCCCAACAAATCCCTTTTTGCTTGAGACAAGGAAGTGTATGCTACTGCATCTGCTGGTTCTTAAAAAACATTCTCCACCAAATCCCAAACGTCTTGAGAAGAAAACAGGGCCTTCATTGTAATCGCTCAATAATCATAAATTTTTTCTATTAAACTGAGGTATCTGAGGATTAGTCAATCTTGTGCTTGATGTTTCCATTTCTGAGTGTAAAACAAACATTCTACCTATTGGTAAATATGCTCAAAAACAATTTTCCCTCAAAACAAATTTTAATTGCTAGTAAAAACACTTGTTTTTACACTAACAGAGTTTAACTCGCTCTGATACCATGTTGGGAAATTTTATAAGGGGCAGAGGAGAGGATTCCGGCTCTCATGAAGGTTTAAAATCATATCGCAACAAACCATGCTTTAGATTATATTTCAAAACATGGGAAAATGCATTCGCATGATAAATGGAGGTTGTAGCTCTAAGTGAAAACACAAAAACTTACTGTGATTTATGCTTCACTGGGGTTGCAGAGTAACTGTCTGTAAAACTCTGCTTTTCACATGCCCACCACAAATTGCTCCACAATTTTCTCCTCACTACCTCACAAACTTTCACCATCTCTCTTTCTCTCTAACTTGCCCAACAATGCAAATGACTATTACATTCATATTTATCTCAACATACAAATTTGACATTAATACATGACAGAGAAAATATTTAACACACAACATGGACGATTTTACATAATAAATGGTTTTCTAAATTTGCAGGTGTTGTGGAGTGTGGACAATAGTCACAGAGTGAATTCTTGCCCATACTTATTTACTAAACTTCATTAAGTGCCTTAACTTCTCTGTTGTGTTGCGGAATGGTCAATGATGTACTTTTGCTCAAACTTTAGTCCTTCTATCTGCAAACAAAATCGCAACCTGCAAAAATACTTCTGAAAATTATTGTTGTTGTTAGGGTGTTTAGGACGGTGGTTGGGATTAATATTTCCAACATTTCATTCTAGTTTGTATCTGAAATAATGAATTAATGTTCCAATATATCTGGATTGTTCATGATGATTAGTTAGCGTACTGCATCCATGGATGGATACAGATCCAAACAAATGCAACCAGCTTGATTGCCAAAGGCATTATAACATTATAGTGGGAGTGGCTTGTGAACTTCTCTATCTGCACGAGGATTCTAAACTGTGGATTATTCATAGGGATATTAAAGCAAGCAATATTTTGTTGGAAACAAATCTGAATCCTAAGATAACAGACTTCGGCTTAGCAAGACTATTTCCTGAAGATGAGAGCCACGTCAACACAAGAGTTGCTGGAACTTAGTAAGATTTCAAAATAACGTTTACTCTGACTCACTCTCTAAAGCGATTATCAATTACTGATGGATATGTTTTAATCTGTGCTATTGATTTCAAGAGGATTGACAATATCTTATGACAATTTTGCTTTTGGGTATTTACCTGTTTTGTTATGTTTTAACCTTCAAGGATACAGGAATATGATTTCCTTTGCAAATAACTTTTACTTTATGGTTACTTCATTCTTAAAATTTTACCGCCACTATTTAATCTTTGAAATTGTAATTTATGTACACACGTTGACTTATCACTTCATCCATCAATGTCTCTAGTCATTTTGATGCTTTCATCTCATTCTGTGACATTACCGGATCCTACACAACTTGCTTTTGTGAAATCTCATGTTTCTGAAAACACCAAGTCCACTAGTTGTGGCTCTAGGGTTTCACAATCTGCCAGTTTTTCGTCCCCATCATTTGTTGCATCTCACGCTCCTCCGTCAAATGTCGATGCTTCGATTACAGAGTGGTACCCAGTTAATGCACATCTTGCAATCTATCAACCTTAAAAATGGTATGTCTTTCAATGTTATGGCATAAGTGGGTTCACATATACAAACGTGCATAATCTTTAATAATTTAAGGAGTTGTCCATTTTTCGAAAAAAATTATGGTGGATTTTTCTGGTTAAATTTCTCTAAAATCTAGCAGGAATTTAATGAAATCATAAACTTAATGGGTAATCCCTACACAATCTTAGTGTCCTAAGGGTTTTTCATGGTGTTGAATCCATATATATAGTCAAAAAACCAATTTAAATAACACAAGTCAAAGTTTCACTTCAATTTTGTTTGCAAGTCCAAAAAGTCGCACTAAAAACAACTCCTTACTTTAGTATGAAATATTAATAGTTAAGTGTGTACCTTGTAAGGCTTTTGTGAATGGCGAAAGTGATTTTTTTCATCCTCTATCTTATTTTTGTTATTTGAATGTGACAATTTGTTGTTATATTTCTTATTCAGTTTGTGTGAGCAGTGGGAGTTATTGTTGTCATCCTCTCCACCGTACCTTTGAATGTGATGAATTATTGTCACCCTGAAAGTGATGAATTATTGCCATATTTCTTTCCCAGTTTTCTACAAATCAATCATGGCTTTGGGCACTTTCTACAGTTGAGATTTAGATTTAAAACTTAATGCAATGTTGATTTGTCCAATGGTTTGCTATCATTATTCTGAATATTTATTCTTTACCGATAATGATATTGTGATTTTTAATTTATGACAAACAACACCTATTGTGATATAAAATTTCAGTTAAATTAATTTAGTTTTGATTCTTGTGCTGTTTGTTAAAGAAAATATCAAAATTAATATAAAATTTAATATTTTAGAAATTGAAAATCTTTAAATCATTGATACATAGAAAATATTAGTTAATGTGTGAAATAATTATAAAAGTATATTGATGATTCTCCGTGTCTACAAGTTCTATATATAAAATCCTCTACCCATCATGTTTAAAATATTAAATAGCTTTTAAGATATGCATTGTCATAAAAACATGTTTTTATTAAAAAATGCATTGTCATAATACACATATCATGTTTATGATATTAAATAATTTTTAAGATATACATTGTCATAATAACACATTTTTATTAGTATTAAATATCTTTTAAGTAACGCTTTGTTATATTAGTATTAAACGGGCCTCTTTACATATTTCTATGTAGTTTTTTCTTCCTCACTTACTTAGTTCAACCAACGCCTCTAAATTTCCATCCAATCTCATTCGACGGGAAAACGATTTCGTTGTCTTTTTATTTTACTACTTACAAGAATCGTGATTTTTTTTTAAGTTTCAAAAGAAAGGCTCATTCTTTTATTGGTCTCTATACCGGGGTTTTACTATGGGAGTTCTACATGGGGCTTTACTATAGGAGCAATACCATAACACGTGGGTTAATATTGAGAGATATTTATTGAGGAAAAAATGACATAATGTATTAGGGGATATATAGGGGTAAATAAATTTTATATTGGTAGATATAAAAAAATGGAGCTCAAAGTTAATGAAAAATTATAAAGGGGTATAAAAAATGTTAATGAAAAATGGATACCTATAATATCTAATAAAAGTAGAGGTTTTTTAAATTGACAAGGTGTATTCGGTTTGTATTGGTAGGGGGTTAAATAATGTGATTTTTAGAATTATTTTCTAATATGTGGTCAAATTAGGGGTATTGTTTAGTATGTCACGAACACACGTGATATGCCATAGGTTCCTTGATTGAAGCCCCCGTGGGTCTCTATCGATTAATGCTTAATTGAATATCTAGGTACATGTCTAGTCAAGAAATAGCTAGGTAGTTTTTATTATTACATCACTGCTAGTATTCATGTTTTGCTATTAGTTTGTCCAAGTAAAAAAATCAAAAAAAAAAATATGCATTTCTAAAGTTAAACATTGGTTTTAGGGATTTTTTTTTTATGCATTTCCAAGGTTGAACATTGGTTTTAAGTCCTTAGTACATAACATTTGGCTGACGTGCTCCTCCATAGCTGGTGTTTGGTTGTTACCATCGGTCGTTCACATAATTTAGATGCGTCACATATCTAAATTGATATGATGCCCATCAATTCATTTAGTATCCTTCTCTGCAACTGTAACCAAAGTAAGACTAGATCGATAGTGGCTTCTTTAGATGCTAGGAAAGTGTCTATAATTAATTCTCTCAACAATCAGACTTGAAGGATGGGGGCCTCTTTAGACATCGAGAATGTTATGCTCGTAAGGGCTTGTGATGGGCATGAGTTGTCAAGTTCGAGGAATTCCACTGGGCGTTAAAAAGTTTATTAAATTTGGTCAAGTTATGGACGACAACAAATATTGAGCATGTTATAGGGTATTAATTTGGCGGCGGCTATATATGCCCATTTTACCAAAACCAAAATTGAACAATAATCATATACAACTGCCATCCAATTAATACCATAGTTACCAAGTTCGGCTGTACCGGCAAAAATAATTCAGAAATTCGCTGATTTGGTTCGGTACGACGAATAATTTGTCCGTTTCCAATTCAGTACAAGTCATCAGTGAATGATTTTGTTCAAAGCTTTCTATTAGTTTATGTCCAACGTCCACTTTGTTGCTCCCGCTGAGTTGACGAGCGGTGTGGCTGTGTAGAACAATGAAGCTCGGGCTTTGTGTAACCATGGATAGGAATGTTGACAAATCGCTGCTGAATAAAATCACAAAAAAGTAAATCGAGTTTTTCAATTACCTTTTATAAAATAACGCAGCCCTGTGGAAATTTGAGAATTGAAATTTTATAAAAATAATGCAATGATCTTTTAGTTTTAATGCTATTTCTTTTAGTTTTAATGCGCGTAGTTTTTTTAGTTTTTATAAAAAAATTATTCGGGTAATTTTTAGAGGATTAATCAGAAAATTGGAAAAGAAATAAACAATAATTTTTATAAAAAACAAAATAAAAAATAATAACTCTTATATTATAAAAAGAAAAACAAACAATTTCTATTAAATTTCTCTATAAAATGTTAAATATTGCTAGAAAATTGATTATTTTAATTTTAGTTTGATTTTAGTATTTTATTATATCTTATTTACAATTGTTCTACGATATAATATGGTATAATGGAAAATAAATTGCTAATGCTAAAATGTAAAATTTTTATTAAATAATTAATTAATTAAAAATAAATCAATATTGTCATTAACATTAAATAATATAAATAGCTCCGATACATATTTAGGAGGCATCATGTGACTCAATTGTTTTAAATGAGAGGTCAGTTAGCAATTATGAATTGGTTTCAAATTGGTACCTCTTTTATAAAAAAACAAAAAACTTAATCTTTGTATTTGAAAAATTATAAATGAAGAAATTTAAACAGATAACTAGTTAGAAATTTCTATATAATGACAAATTGCAAGAAAAGATAACTTCTCTCTTAAAAATAATTATAAAATAGTAAATTCTTTGCAAATTGGTAACTCCTGTAAAAAAAATAAAAATCATAACTTCTATATTGGAAAACATTATAAACTAACAAATTTAAGTGTTAAATAGATAACTCCTATAAAAAAAAATAGAAAAAAGATAAATCAATATTACAAAAAATTATAAATCATATAAAATGATAAGCTTCCAATTCAAATTCAAATTCGAATTTGGTAACTATGATTAATACCCTATAACATGTTATTTATTTTTATATTTTCAGCCGTTGGGGGACGTCCAACTCCTGCACTCTTAGGCTCTCCAGCGTGTTCGTATTAACTCAAGTACAATACTCAAATTCCAAGGTGATGAGTATCATTTTAACCCTTATGTCTCGTTGTTCTCCACCGTGGCCCTATTAACTCCGACGTCCGACGCTGGAATTTCAAGGTGACCAATAACTATAAAGTTTTGCAACTTTCACGACAATTAAGTGCATTATGCTTCGACGTGCCCTAAAATTTCAAATTTGTTGGCGCGATCAAATCTAAATTCTATTATATATATATATATATATGAAACAATAATAAAAAAATCTTCTCATGAAAAATTAATATAAAATAATCCAATCAAAAAACTGAAGTTATCACTACCGACTTGAAAAAAGTGTCATATGTGTTCAGAAAAATAAGGGCTCTTGAAATAGTTGATAAAGGAAAAAAACATAAAAGTGATCCCTAAGTTATTAAAGTATTGGATAGAGTGTCACAATGTTAAAGCTAATAGCATGCCATAATGTGAAATAACAACGTTTACTATTAAAAATAGCTTTAATCATCTCAACTACATTTCAGTTCATATTATTAATAATTATTTTAGATATATTAAGTTAAATTTTTATTTGTTGTGTGGGGAAGTATTTATATATTTTATAAATAAAAAAATTAATAATAAATAATATTAAATTTATAACATAAATTAAAATGAAATTAAAATAAATATTATAAATTAAATTAATGATTAAAAAGTTTAAAGCATTATAAAATATATGAATAAAAAGTAACGTAAATTTCATTTAAAAAAAAAAATCTAGTTAAAAAGTTATTTCTGAAATCCTTAACATACAATCCATTATAAAATATAAATTAGTGTATCTAATACAAATCTAAGTCTAAAAATTTATCATATATTGTATCTTCATAACAAATCTATGTCTAATCATTTAAGATTATAAAATTAATTTTAATAACTTTTTATATTATATATAAATTAAATAAATAATCAAATAACATTGAATTATCAAAATACTAATTATTTAGAAAATATCATAATTTTTTTATTAGAATATTTGGTTGAAAAATTTTCATATACTTTTTATATTTTCATTTATTATAAATATTAAAAATAACTTATAGGATTGATCATTCAACTTTTTAATTAAATAAAAATTATATTATAGCCCATAAAATTTTAAATATAAGTACTATATTATTTATAACTAAATACAAAGAGTAAAATTAAATAATATCAATTAAAATTAAATTATTAGATAATTATTATTTCAAAAAATATATATTATAATTATCTTAATGATGATGATGGTTAACGTCCACTGAGACCAAACATTGGTCTATCGGACCTCAAGAAAGAAATTATTTATTTTGATTTAAGATTTTATTCCTATGCTCAAAAAGCTTGGAGATAAGCCTCCCCAACTCACTATAATTTTGACATTGTAAAAGGCTAGGAAGGTCAGTATTGTAAAAAAAGATAGTGAAACTGAGATCTAATGTGGTTGTATGCGGGGCACTCTAAGAGGAAGTGGTTTTCATCCTCGATGTTCCTATTCTCACATATATGGCAGATCCTTTCCATCCATGGTGTTTTAGGAACTGCCCAATGACCCGTTTCACTATGGAGCTCATGAGAATTCATTCTAATCTTTGCTATATTAATTTTCTTCTTTGAGCTAGTTAAAATAGAGAGATACTTTTGATCCTTTAGGGTGGGGTTGATGACCTTCTTATAATAAATTAACTTTCTTTTAGCCACTAAATCTTTCTCACACCACATTTTTCTTTGAACTTAGAAGTAACAAAATCTTTAATGTTATTAATGTTTTGCAATGCATCATTCTCGTTGATCTCCCAATAGTTTAACCAGGCCCTTGTGTCCTTATGCCACCCCCGATTGAGCCTTAGGTGGTTTTGGTTGGAATTTAAAGCTAGATTAGGAAGTCTATGTTCGTCTATGTTATTAAGTTTGTGCTTGTACATCAAAAACCTAATCATAGCTAGGCTCTCAATAGAGGAAAGACCTGCTTCTATAAGGAGAATAGGATAGGGTGTATTACTTTTAATTTTCAGGTTATATGTTATAAAGCACTTTTGGATTTGCTCAATCTTTCTCCATGATTCTTTAGAGATGTTGCAACCCCAAACCTCACAACCATATAAGATAACAAGAGTGACTAAAGTTTCAAAGAGGAACTTCTTTTTATCCCAAATTACGAGGTTTGTTGTTTTACAATTATTTGCAAGACCAAAATAAGCTTTCCACCCCCCATTAATCATTTTCTCAATGCTATGGTTCTAGCTGAACTTGTGATGAATATCAATTCCTAGGTACTTGTAAGAATACAATTCCTCCAAGTTATTATTGTCATACATAAAAGTAGCATAAGTGTCCTTCTTGGATTTGATAATCATAACTTTTGTTTTGTCAGTGTTAACAGTCATACCCATGGTAGAGCAGAAATCTTTAAGAAGCCTAAGTTGCTTATCAAGATCAGATGGGCACCTTGCGAAAAGAACAATATCGTCAACATAGACAAGAAGGATGACGACTATCCCAGCTAAGATCGTGCCATCACATCCTACTTCCTCTAAATAGCCTCTGAGTTTGTCGATGTAAATGCCAAATAGGGTAGGGGAAAGGGGGCAACCTTGTTCAACTCTGATGTTACACTTAATATCTTTCGACCACCCCTCATTGCTCTCTGGCTTGACAACTACATTCTCGTATAGCCTTATAGCGGCAGCTCTCAACTCGAGAGGAACTTTTAGCTCTTCTAATCTATTCCAAAGTGATGAGCCCCAATTTTGGTACAATTTGGGCTCATTTTGGCCTATGTTATTTGCTCAAACCATTCATTTTTATTTGCTTATGCATGCATTTCTTAGTTTATTCATGTTGTTTGTAGGAAGAAGGTTAGACACTTTATCTACGTGACTAATGCATTATGATTCCCCTTTTTGGCATTAAAAAGGGAGCAAGAGACAACAAAAAAGGGGATAAGGAGACAATGAGGTGGCACTGCTAATTTTGTGGAGAGATGTCCACGGTCTTGGGACATTCCTCGTGATTCCCACCAAGAACTCCGAGCTCCAATCCATCTCCCCTCCGAGCTCAAGAAGCAGCCAACTGTCCTACATGAACAGCAGTCATAAACTGTTCTACGAGAGCAGTAGTTATGACTGCCCTACAGGATCCGCAGTCAAAATCTAGTTGGACAGCCGAGCCACTAAAATCAAGGGCACTCGGTGGCTCATCGTTTTTTGTATAAGTATGAAGGCCTTAGCCTTAGATGGTTGTTGAAACTCTCGCATTATCATTGTAATTTCAGAGCACAGTTCTGTTTTGTTCCTTTTTATAAGCCAATTCGGCATGACATCAGTTTATGAATAAAGAAGGCAGTTTGTGATCTATTTCTGAGTTTTCTTAGGAGACTATAGCTCTCAGGTTAGGGCCCAACCTGAGAGCCATAGATCCCCTCTGCTGTAGTGTTGTTTCCATTTCCTTTCCAGCACTTTAAGTTTTTGTTTGCACATGCAATTCGAATTACAGTTTGGTGATTTGGTTTTCTTATGAGTAGGATAGAATTTTGCTTATGGTACAGTTGTTTCCACTTGCTTAGAGGATAAATAATATCAATTGGAGCTCCAGCAAAACGGTTGTTAAGGCTCACTGCCATCTCTCTTGAAGATTGGGGTGCCGTCCATAACTAGCCACCAAAAATACGCATTACTTTACTTAATGATTTCTGCAATACAGTCTCAGTCTTGATTAAATGCTTCCTTGTCAGTCACACCTACACACACACTTTCATTACAGCCTCATACACATTTCTCCTCACGTTTTGGATTGTTGTTCATTGAATTCTCGGCATAAGTAATTTAAGTTGATGTATCTTCGGTTTGGTGACAGTCACAATCATTTGTTTCATTTACACTCCTCTATTTCCCGTTCCACTACCATTACCTCCATCTTGGTCACGCATGCAACCATATCCCCTCGACCCTCACTTCGTTCTGTCCTCTCCTAAAGTCTTCCATTCCTCACGTAGCTTCATTCCTTGACCTTTCATTGACATCACTTCAACATACTCCCCACACCCGTTTCCCATCTCATCCTTCCACTTCTGAGCCATCACCAGCCTTATCCCTACCTCACATATCTCTTCTTATCATCCCATCACTCCTCCATCACTTCAATCCTTCACGGTAGATCATCCTGTAGCAGTTTAGAGACATCCTGTAGAAACCTCTGAGTATCCTGTAGGATCCCCTGCAGAAATCCTGTAGGAGGTCATTCACTCGGTTACCGAGCTTCTAAACATGGAAAACCTCTATGGATGGATGCCAAGGGTCCATAGGGACCTCACCTAGCCTCCCCAACCTGTCCCACGCTTTCCTTCCTTCTCCCTCCAATCTGCACAACCAAATCCTAATAAGCACAAAATCACAATCATTCCACCTACTTA
>APFE030217648.1:46040-57669 GCA_000404065.3 Pinus taeda | reverse complement strand
ACCTCCCTCTTTTGGATGGGGTAGCTCCTCTCTTGATGGGATAAGCTCCTCTATCATAGGGGTGCATGAACCATCTGGAGGCGCTCAATACACGTCAAGAACTCTTCTAGAAGGCTCTAGAAGTGACCACAAGTAACTTTTTAAAGATGAAACTTGCGCCTTTTGACCTTTACAGGGGTACGCACCCTAGCTTTAGTATACAGAGCGTATTAATATGCAGGTCTAATGTATTTGGAGTGCGTACACGCAGGCAAGGTAGAGAGAACCTGCGTACCCAGAGATAAACATGTTTTCAAGTGACTTTCTCTCTCTTGAAGTTTTGACATGAAGAGCAGAGGTATGGGGCGACAAAGAGGACAATGTGGCTATTGATGAGGCCACATAAACTGCAGATAGTCAAGGTGACAAAATTCAGTGTAACACAACCCTTTTAGTACTTTGAAGCTTGCATGTCTCAATGGCAAGTTTCTCACATTCGGCAATAGGTTTACATCAATGGCCTTTGACCAAAATATTTTACATGGTGTTCGACGCCAAGTCCTTTTTCACACCACGTGAATTGTACTGTAGTGCCTTGAGGGTCATTGTAATTATTGGTGATTCCTCTCGCGCCTGTTAATAGCTTACATCATTGGCTGGTAATCAGGCGATGTCTTTCCATGTTCGACTCTAGAACATTTTTGACATGGATTGAATTGTACTTCGAGTGAAGATTGAATGCATTTTGAAGACCCCGAATCTAGTTTCATCCATCCGGGCTACGATATATTCAAGAATATAAAGACGTCAAGTGTACATCATTGCTGAATAGATGATCATCCAAATCAAAGGATGATGAGTCCATATCATCAGTCTGTCACACAGACAATTGTCTGTCCTATGTACATGAAAATGAATTTATAAAGTTGAGCATGGGAATGCCCGCCTTAGCTAGATCATGAAAAAATGTTGTCAAAATAACGTATTTTATTGTACCTTATGACAGGTCGCCTCCTAGCTCGAAAAAACTTCGGATCCTCATAGTAAATCATTTCACCTGACATCAGAAAGATTAATGACCTCATGCTTTAGGGGGCGACTGTTATAGATATTTTTGGGCACTTCAACCCCAATCATAAATGTCCATAAACTAAGGGCTCTTAAGTCCCTAAAAGTGTTGCTTCACTACCTAAAGGAACGAGGTTAGCTGATTACATCATCTCCCGGAAGTTCTCCACTAAAAGCTGCTCATAAATGGTCAAAATTGTACCATACTGAAAGCCCAGTGTAGAGGGTGCGATGCGTATCACTTTCCCAGTGTACAAGGTGCGATGCATACTAAATTTCTCCTCTGTAGGGTGTGATGATTGGGAATGGACAAATGGCAGGGCCAAATGAGAGGTGGAAGATCATGGAATCTTCCGGAAGCTTCCCCTCTGACACTTGCCTCTCCATTTTCGACTAGGGATGAGTAAGAGATCATCATTCTCCAAGTGGAAGCAGGAACTATCAGAGAGAGGACACTAATCGAGATCTCAGAAGATGAGTCACCTCCCTATAATCATCTATATATCGATCCCTCATCACAGAGATCCAGAGGCTGGAATTTTGTATCTTATAGAGAAGTGTTGTTGGTTTTCTAGTGTACATTCATAGTGTTGGGTGATCTAAGCTTTGCTTGAGGTGAAGAAGGGCTTTCTAGCTGGAGGATGATGCTGGGTCAGAACATATGGTTGTAATCCTCTTGCTATTTTTCATCTTAATAAAGTTATTCAAGTTTTCCTCCATATTCTTGTGTACTTGTTTATATATGCATTTGTATGGTTAACACACATCTGGTCCTATGCTATTTATGAATATAGATCCTTATTCTTCGAAAGTAGTATATTCCTCTGATTCCACAGGTGCTCTTTAAAGCTGGGCAGATGAAGAAGAAGTGGCGAAGCTCTATTAGGAAGGAGAGGAAATCAAGCGCAAGACCAAGGTTGGTCTCCTTGGTTCCCCTCTTGCCTATTTTCATAAAGGAAAATGAAAGTAGACTTTACTTGTTTGTTTCTAAGATAGATACCAGTCTTAGTGGGAATAGTAGCATCCGAGTGGACACTATTCGCGGTAACAAGGGTTCATAATGAGAGGCTATCAAAATGAAGGTTTATCTGATGGAGTGCCATGTTCAAGGGAAAAAATGCTACCAAACCACGCTTTCGAATATAGGATATAGTTGTAATGTCCACTTTCCGCATCTGCTTTTTAAACTCATCAACCTTTTCATGTTTAAAGAGTTTGAGAATGATCGCAAAAGGAATGACTCTTTGCTCTATCTAATTAGTTTATTGAGTCCAAACAGGCAAACTCTTCGATTTTTTCATCTTTTAAGAGTCTAAACAGTATTGTAAAAAGAATGACTCTATATCTTGTCTATGTATTTAAAGAGTCCAGTCTAGACAAATCGGTGGTATTTTCATATTTAGAGAGTCTCAAAAGATCGTAAAGAGAGACTCCATGGTGGTCCCATTGTCATAGTTGTTAACTGGATGCGACAAAAGGTTAATAGTATACTCAAATCAGTTACTTTTCCATATTTTAATCTATTGAACCCAGATAGAGAAAAACCTTTTTAAGTTTTTCCAATAGATGTCAAACCCATTTTGTTATGAGTATGAGGTGATGAACTAAACTCGTGTTTTCTGGTGACACTTGAACGAGCTCGGTAACAATAACATGGGATTTTTCATTTTTTAACGTGCAAGAAAAAGTACCTGAAAGAATGCTCAGGTCATCTTTAGCATGTTTAACGAGTAGCAAGACACAATTCGAGATTTTTTTTGTTTAAAGAGTCAGAAAAAGGTTCCTAAAAAGGATGCTTTGTTCCTCTTTTTCAGTTTATGAGCTAGAAAAAGATCAAAAAAGAGGTGCTAAGAGCATTGTTTGCATATATTTAACGAGTGCAAATGATGAAAAACTCGGGGATGTTTATATTGTTTAAAGAGTGATAAAATATCGCTAAAATTTCTTTAGTGATTGTGGTGTGGATGTTTAACGAGCAATACTACAGAAACTCAGAGACGTTTATATTTTTTAAAGAGCAATAAAATGTCTCCAAAAGTGCTCTACCATTGTTAGATAGATTTTAACGAGCTTAATGATGAAAACTCGAGGATGCTTATATTTTCTAAAGAGCAATAAAATATCCCTCACAGTGTTCTATAAAGGATTTCGTGTAGCTTTTACTGCTTTTCATTCCTGAAAGTACTTTCTTCAAAAGCAGTAAAAAGTATAAAAAAGCGATAATTCCTATTATATGGGTTCATGCATGATAAAAAATCATGTAGAATGGACTACTTCCTCTTCAATGATTTTCAAAAAATCATGTCTCTCAAAGTTATATAAGGAGATGCTTTGAGATTTCACGTGTGTCATTTTCACTATTTTGATGTTTGTGAGAGCTTGTTGGAGCTAAAGAGTAGATTTTCCGTAGACCATTGCAGGAGATCTGGACAACCATTCGATGTGCCGTCAGTCCCAAGTGAGAGCTCAAACCTTACTCTATACTTTATTAACCCCTTTTCAAAAGTTTTATGGGTGGAAACTTGTAGATCTAAGGTGCCCTAGAGCCATTTTTGTGCATTAACGCCTTCCAGATGGCCAATAGAGAGCATTAAACACTCTGCATGAGCCACTGGAGGGCGTTAATCCTCCCTGTACAACATTGGGAGGAGCGTTAGGGATGTAGGGAGCATTTGAAACCCTCATGCATGGATTCCTTAAGTGATTTTGCCCCATTGTAGCTATTTTTAGGGTTATTTTGTGCAGGTTTCAAGCTAAAATGACTCACCTATGGAGAGAACGGGCCCATGATAATGAGGAACTACTGATGGGAAATGATCTAGCTTGCATACTTGCATTGCATCGCTATGATTTTTTGTAGTATGTAAGGCTAGAGCTGATGAAAGGATAGGAGGATTTACTGAGATGGATCATACAACACTGGGATGAACACGAGCAAGTGTTCCGAATTAGAGATCAAGAGCTGGTGATTGACCGGGATGATATTTACTTTTTGATTGGTTTGTCATGTCATGGGGCATAAGCAAACCTCACCAATTGCAGGTTAGATCCACAATATACTTCAGAGCTGGTACAGATCTACTACATCCCTCGGAGTGGGCTAGTCAGCAATAAAGTGTCGATAGAGAGGATTCGATCTTGGTCTATGAGGGCAGTTTTATGGTTGATTGTACATTTGGCAGGGTCAAAAAGTCCCCACGTAGTGATAAAGGCCCAACTTTTGCTTGCCATTGACTGTGTCCAGCCCTAGATGTTCAACTGGTGTGAAGCAATGCTTCGACAGTTGAAGGCAGAATTGACAACATGTTAGACCCGTGTTGGGCCGTTAATATGCCATTATTATTATCACTTTTGAACACTTATCCCACCCATTTCCACTATTCTTCATCATATCATTTGTTATAATTTATCCTTTAAATCCATTTTATAAATTATTGATGCTCTTATGAATGAATATTATTTATTCTCCTTTATTTCTAATAAATTGATTATTATGAATTATTTTATCAATGATAGTTCTAATAAGTTGGTTATAGCATTATTCACGATTTTTAGCCTCCAAAGTAACTTCCAGATTGAAGATTTGATTTTTAAAAGTGCTACCTCAGAAATTCGTTGGAATAAGGAGTGACAATTTTGCGGTTGAGATTTTGAGCAAATGAAGACGAATCTGAGAAATCCGGAACATGGGTTTTGTCCAGAATGGGCCCAATTAACCTTAAAACAAAATGGTTTTCCCAAATTCGGATTGTACTAAGACAAATGCAGGGTTCTTTGAGCACGATTTTGTCAGATTTGCTGTTGTGGCCGTCCTCCAAATCTCAGTTGCAAAGCCAAATTCGTCTTGCTTTTGTTGAGAGATGGAAGGAAATATATTTTCTTGTTGATCAAATGGTTAGAATCAATCCAATTTTGTAAAAGAAATCATGTTGTACTTATCTTTATTGTAACTTCTCCCTGATCTCTCTATTTAAATGAAAACAAAGATCAAAGATGAGGATGGATGCGGGGGGACTTCAGAAGGACTTTTGGGATTCGAATGATGGAATTGAGAGTGATGGAACGAGTATTATTTTGAACTGTAATTTTATTTGCAGACTCTCATTGCTGAGAAGACACCACTCAATGTAATGTTGTTCGATTTGATGATTAATATATAAGCAGAGTTATTATTCCTTCGCATCTTCTAAAGCACTACTGGCAGTGATCACTGGTGGTTAAGGGCCCAACCCCGGTTGATTCACTTGCCGTTCCTGTACCATTATTTCATGATCTTTATTGTGTGATGTTTTGATTTTATTTCTACTTATCGTAATCATGTAATTTTACTGCTTGGTATTTCCAGACTGAATGAACTGATCTGTTTTATATACTGTACTTAAATTGCGTTTTTTTTCATTTCCTTCTTAACAGAGCTCGCTGCCTTTTCCCAGCATGTTGTTGCGCTGTTCATTTCATCTTCAAAGTTGCGCTGATCACTCCAGTAATTTAACAATTTTCTGTTCATTACAGTTATATAAGTTTGGCTATTCAGTTCTAATACTTAGCGCTGTTATTCATTTACTTTCTGCAATTATTTAAGCTTACCTTTCAGCATTCTTTTAGTTAGTGCAATTGTTTCATTTTCATCAAGTTGTAGTAATACGATTGATTTAATTCTTTGCACTTTCCAATTGGTTATTTAGTGTTGTGTGTGAGATGAGCAACTGTAAATGACATTGGCTATCGATGCTTAAGTTCTCAGATTGTGGATCTTATTTATGTTTGATTTCAATTGCATCAATATCCAGAGGAATGAGTTATTGCTACTGTATCCTCAATTGACGGTTGTTTGAGTGAATGATTTAGTTTTGAACATTTCAGTTTCTTGCTGTTCCATTTACGACCGTTCCATTTTAGACTTGCTGTTCAATTTCCTATTTGTTGTTCTATTTTACTTTATGTCGTTCCATTTACTTGCATTTGCTGCTTTGGTGTGAGAGAAGGTCTAAGGCTGTAGTGAGCCTCAGCAGTCGCTTCCTAGCTCCCAGACCTATGGTCCATGCTCTAATTTCCTTTCGATCAGTTTCTAGAGGGATGGGTTATCGCTTCCGCACCCTTGACTGATAAGTTGCCTTGTGTGATTTTATCCTTTTGAAGCAATTTAGTCATAGTTTAACATCCGTCTACCCTTGTATTTTTTAAGCACTATACTACTAAACATTACTCTTGAGTAAATATCCGCCTTAGACTGAGTACGATCTTGAAATAAAAAGTCATCCCTGGGTTGATAATTAATGTGAGGTAATTAGGAGTTTAAAAGACACCTTTTTATCGCTCCACATTTTGGCGCCGTTGCCGGGGAAAGTGTAGCCATTTCTAAAGAGTAGTGTGAATCTGATGAGTGCCTGCTAGGGAAGAGGTGGATCTTAAAAACGGAAGGTAAGAACCTGCGTATGGAGCATGTAAAAGCCCTGTTCCCCCGTCCGCTTTCCAGCAGGACTGTTAAAGAACCTAGGGTAGAAATAGATGTTTGAATTTTTGTGAATGATTAGGAAAAGATAGAAATTTTTGAAAATGAATCACATGATCTCACGCAAGTGGTGATGTAAGCACCACCCATTTCACTAACTGATTGACAGGAACATTTGAAGAAGGAGCCTAGAAGAAACACATGAAGAACATCTTATACTATGGTAAGAAATGGCTCACGTTTCTACTTTTGAATTTCCTGTCAAAGATCTAGGATGAGTGACACAAATGCACATAATTCCCTCATCTTTACCAAAGTTTCATGGTTTAGCAAATGAAGATCCACATACATTTTTGTTTGAGTTTGAAATACTTTGTAGAGGATATGATTATTACACTAACAATCAAAGGTTGAAAGTGTTTCCTCTTACTCTAAAAGGAGCAGCTCTCCGATGGTTAATGAGCCTAGGTGGGAATTGCATCCAATCATGGGAGGACATGAAGAACATATTCTTGAAGAAGTACGAAGACTATTGCAAATCCAATGAAGATATTTTCGGTATAATACAAGGGGAAGATGAAAGCTTGGAGGACTATGTAGATCGATTTCAATACAACCTTCAAAAGTCAAAATATAAGTATTTGGAGAAAGAGATCTTAAAAACACTCATTCTTAAAGGAATCAAAGATAAATTTTTAGAACTCTTGAATATGATAGGAAAAGGTGATGTTTTTCAGTTATCATATGATGATGTTTGTGAGTTTTGCATAAGGTATTCAAGGGGAATCTCCAAGGCTGGTAAGAATTCTATAGATGTTTGTTCCTTCTTTTCCAAATCTGCTACAAGAATAGGAGACATAAGAGCTGAAATCAATGTTTTATTTGAAAATTTTAAAGTTGATTTTATTAGCTCTCTAAATGAAAAATTGGATGTTTTGCAGGTTCATAAAAATCAAGAATTTGATGAAGTGTTTTACCCTCAAGACCGAAAGGAGCATCTCAGAGATACTCACTCTTCCTTATCTAGGATGGAAGTGGCATAAGAAAGAGATAAGGAAGCTGCAAAAAGGTCAACAGGTATGGTTCAAAACACTTCTTCTCCATTTTGTTACTTGCATAATCCATTATGGAATACTAATGTGTTAAGGCAACCATGTCAATCTCAATATAACCATCAGCAATTTTCCTTACAAGCTTGGCATGGTTTACCTTATGATTGCATGACTACTCTCCCTCATCTTGTAGCCCAAGCACATTCTCCATATTCTCCACCAGCTCTTCCACAATATCTTGCTTTCCCATCAAAACCATTCACACAACCCAACCAACCACATCATCAAAATGCTCCATTCCATACACAATTCCTTGCTCAACTAATTTCACACCCTTGCCACAATAAACCAGTACAACATGCTTACTATGTTGAACTGCCAAATTTACCCACCCTTCCCACCCATTCTATCTCACATGCGCCATTAGAGAAAAATTACAATGAGATTCAGAATGTTTCAAATGCAAAAATTGTAGAAGCTATGGAAGAAAATGAGGTTTCGTTTACTATGCATCAACAAGCTATTTTAAAAGCTCAAGAGCTTCATGATATGATGGCTATGGGAAATCAAGAAAGTAAAGGATATGTTGAAGATTGGTTTCACCCCATCATTTGTTTGCAACATCACTCTATGCTTCAACAATTTTTGATACCATTTTTTCAAGGGAAGTTGGCTTCTCATACCCTAATTTTCATCAATATGCATCTTTCAAATTTGGGTATGTGCATACATGAAGCCCTATTGCGAAGATGGCTCCACTGGAAGTACTCATATACGTAGTCATTTTCATTTTTCAAATCAAAATAGGTTAGTGTAGAAAATAAAATAAATAAGGGAATAAATAAATGCATTTTGTTTTTCCATGTAAAGCTAGTTGTTTTTTGTTGCAACATGCTATGCAAATTAACATTGGTGATAATTTTTTTAATTCATTTTTGTATGTAGATGAATTATAATGTAAATAATAGTTCTACAAACACTTATATTCATTTTTATCATCAATATGAAAAAATGCTTGAATATCCATTTTTTGGCTTGCGGGCTTGATGGAATTTCTCGAAAAATAGTAGGGACGGTCATGTTTTGAGGGATAAAAAGTGAATATTTTTAAAACCCATTTCTATACTAGGTATCCCTTGATGTATACTTTCTAACCCAATTTGAATCACTCAATTTGGATTTGAAACGAAAACGTTAGAAACAAAACATTGACAGGGTGTCTAGTGGGCAGCTCAGGAACAGAGTTGGGACATTCGGTATTTTAAGGCATAAATGAATGAATTTTTAAAAACTGTTTCTATCCTAGGTATCCCTTGATGTATAATTTCTAACCCAATTTGAATCACTCAATTTGGATTTGAAACGAAAAAGTTAGAAACAAAACATTGACAGGGTGTCTAGTGGGCAGCTCAGGAACAGAGTTGGGACAATCAGTATTTGAAGGCTTAAATGAATAATTTTTAAAACCTATTTCTATGGTAGAATCTTTTATGAATATAGTTTACAATACAATTAGAATCACTCATTTTTGATATCGTATGGGGAAGTTATGATCAAAATACCGACTGTCTATCGTAAATCAACATCCTTAAAACTCTTTTTTTCCGGTTGTTCCTTACAGTATTTTACCTACCAATTTTTATTTTCTTCAAAAAATGTTTCTATTGGAGATACATAAATCAATCTACTTTCATTTCTAATTTGCATCATTCAAATCTGACATCAAACAAAAAATTTATGTTTGAAATATCAACTCTTCGTCTAAGCTGGCTAATCGAAAATGACTCTGTTATGCAGGTTGTTCTAACTAAAATTGACATATCATATCATTGAATTTTTAAAACCTGTTTCTACTGGAGATATACCTTTGAATTATCTCTCATTTAGCTTTGGAATCACTCAATTTGGACAAAAAACAAGGAAGTTGTGATTAACACAATGCTGGTTAGTATGGTCGACCACTGCTCTCCCGCAGGTGACAAATAAACTTTACTTTGTTATTTTCTCCGTGGATTTGTTCTACAGAGTAACTACTTGTTAGTTTTTTTGCATAATTTTTGGATTAAGGGAGCCCACACACCTCTCTTTCTCCATGATTTAATGTTTTATTGCAGGTACATACTCATTTTTTGCAGGTCCTAGGAGAAAACGAAGGTCAATTTATGGACGAGTGATTCTTGAAAGAAATTTTAATGAAACAAAGGAATTTTATCCAACTCATTACCCAACGGATTCATAATAGAAGAAATGAAGAATTGATTTCCATTTGAAGATTCCTGTCATGTCTTTGCTGCCAAAACATTTTTCAAATAGATCATTTTTTTGACATAACATCATAGCTGTTGTAACTCAATTTATTTATTTATATACTGTTTTTTGTTGTTTCTTTTCTAATTTCTCTTATATTTTGTGTTTCATGTGTTGTTTCATTCAAAGTGTAACTCATCCTCAACATCAATGTAGTGAACAGCTAATTCATTCTTTGCCTGCTTGCATTTTATGATTGTACATTTTGCTGTTCATTTTCTGAAGGGACAACATTTGTGTGCACTTTTGTCGTTCCTGCTGTTCCTTTTTCAAAGGGACATCATTTTCGTTTTGCTATTTATTTTCCAAAGGAATAGTACTTTTTTGGTTTAGCCATTCATTTTGCTGTTCCTTTTTCACGGTTCATTTTGTTGTTCCTTTTCGAAATGGAACAACTGTTGTTCCTTTTCAAAATGGAACAACACTTCTGCACTTTCAGGATTTCCTGTTCATTTTCGAAATGGAACAACAATTCTGCACTTTCACATTTTGTTGTTCCTTTTCGAAATGGAACAACTACTGCTCCTTTTCAAAATGGAACAACACTTTTGCGCTTTCACGTTTTGCTGTTCCTTTTCGAAATGGAACAGTTGTTGTTCCTTTTCGAAATGGAACAGCTGTTGTTCCTTTTCAAAATGGAACAACACTTCTGCACTTTCACGTTTTGTTGTTCCTTTTCGAAATGGAACAGCTGTTGTTCCTTTTCGAAATGGAACAACACTTCTGCACTTTCACGTTTTGTTGTTCCTTTTTGAAATGGAACAACACTTCTGCACTTTCACGATTTGTTGTTCCTTTTTGAAATGGAACAGCACTTCTGCACTTTCACGTTTTGTTGTTTCTTTTCGAAATGGATCAACTGTTGTTCCTTTTCGAAATGGAACAACACTTATGCATTTTCACATTTTGCTGTTCCTTTTCGAAATGGAACAGGTGTTGTTCCTTTTCGAAATGGAACAACACTTTTGCACTTTTACGTTTTGTTGTTCCTTTTCGAAATGAAACAACACTTCTGCACTTTCATGTTTTGTTGTTCCTTTTCGAAATGGAACAACACTTTTGCACTTTCACATTTTGCTGTTCCTTTTCTAATGGAACACCATTCCTGCACTTTCACGTTTTACTGTTCCTTTTCGGAAGCAATAACACTTCGACACTTTTCATTTTTGTTGTTCCTTTTCCAAAGGAACGACACTTTTGATTTTTGTTTTTCCTTTTCCAAAGGAACGACACTTGCATTTTTTTGTTCCTTTTCTAAAGGAACGACACTTTTAGTTTTTGCTATTCTTTTTTTTTCAAAGGAACGACATGTGCATTTTCACGTTTTTTTGTGTGTATTTTTGTTTTTTTGTTTTCGTATGCATTTTCTTTGTTGTTCCCTACACAGAACACCACTTTCATTTTAAGTGTTTTTGTTGTTCCTTCAAAAGAGAAACACTTTGGGAGTATTTTCGAGAGCAATCCTTCCTTCCTCCTGTGGAATTATTCTTAGTTCATCTCAACCACATTTTATTGATTCCCTTTCATGGCATAAAGTACACTACTTTTATAAGGACAAGAATTATGGATTCTATTGAAGCGAGTTAATATCATTTACGTTATGATCTTTAACAAGACAACTCCTTGATGATAGTTTCTTTTCAAAAAAGACACAATTATTTATATACTACTTTACTGCATTGTTTCTGTTGAACATGATATTGATTGATCATCTTAATACCATGCTGGTTCCACCCTTCCTGGTTATAATCTTCTCTGTCTATAATAAATG
>APFE030217648.1:1310-44870 GCA_000404065.3 Pinus taeda | reverse complement strand
AAAATTTTTGAAACCATCTTTCCAAGGGAAGTTGGCTTCTCATACCCTAATTTTTATCAACATGCATTTTTCGAATTTGGGTATGTGCATACATGAGGCCTTATTTCTAACATGGTTCCACTGGAAATACTCTTATACATAAACATATTCAATTCTCAAAGAAGAGTAGGATAGTGGACAAAATAAAATAAACAAAGAAATAAAACAAACACTTTTTTTTATTTTTGTAAAACTAGTTGTTTCTTTTGTTGCAACATGTTATTGAAATCAACATCGGTGATAAATATTTCAATCTATTTGTGTATGTAGAAATAATAAGTTATACAAACACTGATTTTCATTTTTATCACCAATTTGAAAAAAATGCTTGAATATCATTTTTTTTGGCTTGCGGGCTTGATGAACTTTCTGGAAAAACAGTCGGGACAGTCATGTTTTGAGGGACCAAAAGCGAATATTTTTAAAACATATTTCTACCCTAGGTATTCCTTGATGTCTACTTTCTAACCCAATTTGAACCACTCAATTTGAATTTGAAACGAAAAAGTTAGAAACAAAACATTGACAGGGTGTCTAGTGGGCAGCTCAGGAACAGAGTTGGGACAGTCAGTTTTCGGAGGCCTAAATGTTTGAATTTTTAAAACCTGTTTCTATGGTAGATTCCCCTATGAATCTAGTTTACAATGCAATTGGAATCACTCATTTTCGATATCGTATGGGGAAGTTATGATTAAAATACTGACTGTCTATCGTAAATCAGCACCCTTAAAACTATGTTTTTCCGGTTGTTCCTTACAGTAGTTGACCTATCAATTCTTCTTCTATTCAAAAGCTATTTCTATTGGATATAAATAAATGAATATACTTTCATTTCCAATTTGAATCATTTGAATCCGACATCCAACGAAAACTTTATGCTTGAAATATCAACTGTTGGTCTAAGCTGGGTAATCAAAAATGACTCTGTTATGCAGGTTGTTCTAACTAAAATTGAAATATCATATCTTTAAAACCTGTTTCTACTGGAGATAAAAATTTGAATTAGCTCTCATTTGGCTTTGGAATCATTCAATTTCGACGAAAAACAAAGAAGTTGTGATTAAAACACTGCAGGTTAGCATGATTGGCCACTGCTCTCCCGCAGGTAACAAATAACTTTTACTTTGTTATTTTCTCCATGGATTTGTTCTACAGAGTAACTACTTGTTAGTTTTTTTGCATAATTATTGGATTAGGGGAGTCGCGCACCTCTCTTTCTCCATGATTTAATGTTTTATTGCAGGTAGACACTCGTTTTTTGCAGGTCCTAGGAGAAAAAGAATGTCAATTTATGGACGATTGATTCTTCAAAGAAATTTTAAATGAAACAAAGGAATTTCATCTAAGTCATTACCTAACGGATTCATAATAAAAGAAATGAAGAATTGATTTCGTTTGAAGATTCATGTCTTCTCACTGCTGCCAAAACATTTTTCAAAAAGATCATTTTTTTACATAATATCATAGCGGTTGTAACTTAATTTACATATTGTTTTTAAATAAAATGTTGTTTCTTTTCTAATTTCTTTTATATTTTGTGTTTCAGGTGTTGCTTCATTCAAACAGTGACCCATCCTCAGCCTCAATACAGTGAACAGCTAATTCATTCTTTGTGTGCTTGCATTTTATGGTTGTGTATTTTGCTGTTCCTTTTCTGAAGGGACAACATTGGTGTGCATTTTTGTCGTTCCTGCTGTTCCTTTTTCAAAGGGACATCATTTTCACTTTGCTATTTATTTTCTAAAGGAACAACACTTTTTGGTTCAACCATTCATTTTGCTGTTCCTTTTTCACAATTCATTTTGCTGTTCCTTTTCGAAATGGAACAACACTTTTTCATTTTCACTTTTTGCTGTTCCTTTTCGAAATGGAACATCACTTTTTCATTTTCATTTTTTGATGTTCCTTTTCGAAATGGAACATCACTTTTTCATTTTCACTTTTTGCTATTCCTTTTCGAAATGGAACATCACTTTTTCATTTTCACTTTTTGCTGTTCCTTTTCGAACTGGAACAACACTTTTTCATTTTCACTTTTTGCTGTTCCTTTTCGAAATGGAACATCACTTTTTCATTTTCACTTTTTGCTGTTCCTTTTCGAACTGGAACAACACTTTTTCATTTTCACTTTTTGCTGTTCCTTTTCGAACTGGAACAACACTTTTTCACTTTCGCGTTTTGCTGTTCATTTTCGAAATGGAACAACTGCTGTTCCTTTTCGAAATGGAACAACACTTTTTCATTTTCACTTTTTGCTGTTCCTTTTCGAAATGGAACATCACTTTTTTATTTTCACTTTTTGCTGTTCTTTTTCGAAATGGAACATCACTTTTTCATTTTTACTTTTCGCTGTTCCTTTTCGAACTGGAACAACACTTTTTCACTTTCACGTTTTGCTGTTCCTTTTCGAAATAGAACAACTACTGTTCCTTTTCGAAATGGAACATCACTTTTGCACTTTTACATTTTGCTGTTCATTTTCGAAATGGGACAGCACTTTTTCACTTTCACATTTTGCTGTTCCTTTTCAAAATGGAACAACACTTTTGCACTTTCACATTTTGTTGTTCCTTTTCGAAATGGAACAACACTTTTTCACTTTCACGTTTTGCTGTTCCTTTTCGAAATGGAACAACACTTTTGCACTTTTACATTTTGCTGTTCATTTTCGAAATGGAACATCACTTTTGCACTTTCACATTTTGCTGTTCCTTTTCGAAATGGAACAACACTTTTACACTTTCACGTTTTGTTGTTCCTTTTCGAAATGGAGCAGCATTTGCATTTTCACATTTTTTTTGTGTGTATTTTTGCTTTTTGGTGTACATTTCCTTTGTTGTTCCCTAGAAGGCATAACATTTTTTTTGAGTGTTTTTGCTGTTAATTCAAAAAAGCAACACTTTGGGTGTATTTTTGAGAGAAACCCTTTTCTTCCTCTTGTGCTATTATTCCTAATTCATCTCAACCACATTTTACCGATTCCCTTTTATGGCATGAAGTACACTACTTTTATTAGGACAAGAATTATGGATTCTATTGAAGCGAGTTAATATCATTCATGTTATGATATTTAACAGGACAACTCCTTGATGATAGATTTTTTTCAAAAGGGACACAATTATTTATATATTACTTTACTGCATTGTTTTCTGCTGTACATGATACTGATTGATCATCTTAATATCACGCTGGTTCCACCCTTCCTGGTTATAATCTTCTCTGTCTGTAATAAATGAGATTATGGGTATATTTTTTGATATTGACATGTTCAACTTCTTCCGCCATCCCTACTCTTAAGGAGTACTGAGCCTCCCTCTTTTTCTCATAAAAATGTGTAATAACAACAAAATTTCATTCGCAGATGGAGGATAGGGGGTCTCATTACGAGCCAGCCTACCATGTTCATAAGGCTGTAACAAAGTGACATTCCCATTATGGCCACCACACCAGGGTTATGATCCATTGGATAGCCAAATTATCCTTGGAACAGGAGGTCTCATCACGAGCCGGCCTGATCACTTTTGCTACATCCCAGTGAATGGCAGTGTGGTTATCTGGTTACCACGCCAGCACACTGATCTCTTCTGTAGAATAGCATTGGCACTCTCCATTTATAAATTGAGGATCCTGGCTCATATGGGTTAAAAAGCAACCCTGTCGAGGCTATGGACGCCTGCTAGCAGCAGAGGCTCTGCTTATGGTATTAAAGTTATATCTTCTCGTCAATTGTTACTATAATACCCTTTTCTTATTATTTCTTTTTATCAGAGAAGTTATTTCCTTAATTGTTTTTTTTCCCTATTTTGAACCTTTACGCATGAGAAATTGTTTTATGACCAATCCCATCATTTTCAGCTAGAATACCGTCAGTAAAGCATCTTTTTGGCATATTGCTTTCCTTTTTCGTTTTGCATAAACTATCATCAATCCAAAGCGTCCTATCTCTTATTCATAACTATCTTTACACACTTTGCTCTCAATATAACCATAACTTTCACCGTCCTATCATTGATAAGTGTACTCTGCTTCATTTACTGATATATTGTTCATTCCATTGCCTTGCCGTCAGCACCACCCCTTTCATATGCTTTATGGTTATGGAACCCATTTCTCCAATTGGAGGGGGGAATGTATGCATTATGGGATTGCATGTGATATGATTACTGCACTTTGCCATACCTTGTTGATTTGACAACATATTAGTATTGCATGTATACATAAGTTTTTCTAATTCAAATTTTTGCATGCATCTTATCTGTTGCTATTCAAAGCTAAAACTATGGATTCAAGAATATTGTATGCAAAATAGTGCTTTGTTTACAGGAGAATAACAAGTATGGGTAGAATTCTATTCACAGCATGACCACATGATTTCCACTAATAGAAGAGGCTCGAGCACCTCGTGAAGATGAACAATTCTTCCGACATAATGTGCTTGCCTGGATTCCACCTTTTGCATCACCTTCATCACCAACTTTGCCTACATCAGCTTCAACAACTGCCAATACATATATGTCATTCCACATTTTTATTTTGGAGGTAAAACTTGAGGTAAAATAGCATAATTTTTTATTTATTACGAATTTAGGAGAATTTCATGAAAATCCGTTTTGAGCATTATTTATCATCCTTTATTTCATAGTTTTTACCACTTCCCAATTTTCAGCAGCATATCCTCTTTCAGTTTTGGGGGAATATTGCTTTCATTCATTTCTTTTTTATGACCATGTCATTCATATTCTTTATCATCCATTTATATTCTTATTCATTCTCAACACCTCCCTTATTCCATGTTGTTTTACACCAAGCATAGAATTCAACAGATAGTAGCAACCACCTCTCTTTGTTTTCTAGCATCACATGAGGGCATGTTAATTTTTCAAAGAGGGGGAGGAATTGCTACGCATGACGAATGTTTTCTATTTTCTTTCTCATTTAAGGCATGCAATTTCAGTCATACAATTTGAGTGTAGAAATTGATTTCCATAATATTTTTAAAACTATGAACTCACTTCTTGTGATTTCTGGAAACACAGACATACTATTAAAATACACATACCTAGATAAATTCAAGATAAATTGGTTCATAAAAATTTCGGAAATCGTGCACTCTCACCTACAACCATTTCGTTTACATCTTATGATCCGTGCGTTAAAACGATCTGATTTTTAGATCATATATGCATTCATATATTACAAACCTACTTGCAACATTTCAACAAAATCTGGTTTGTAGTTTTTGGAAAAATGGTTAATGAAGGTTGCTGTTATTTATATCATATTTTGCTGCAACTTCATATGCACATAATTTGAACGTCAATGTAAAAGTTGTTATGCCTTCATCAAAGATTTCTAAAATTGAATATTCATTAATTGAGGAAGAATTTATTTGTTCTATCCATTTCATGAGCTGAGATGAACATATTTTTTTATTCCTTGGTTAACACATGGTTTTTGTCTTTGGGTTGCATGAAGACATGCAATATATTCAGTTTTCGTTGCATGAGGACATGCAACATATTGAGTGTGGGGGTATGTTGGGCCGTTAATATGCCATTATTATTTTCAATTTTGAACACTTATCCCACCCATTTCCACTATTCTTCATCATATCATTTGTTATAATTTATCATTTAAATCCATTTTATAAATTATTGATGCTCTTATGAATGAATATTATTTATTCTCCTTTATTTCTAATAAATTGATTATTATGAATTATTTTATCAATGATAGTTCTAATAAGTTGGTTATACCATTATTCACCATTTTTAGCCTCCAAGGTAACTTCCAGATTGAAGATTTGATTTTTAAGAGTGCCAACTCAGAAATTCGCTGGAATAAGGAGTGACAATTTTGCGGTTGAGATTTTGAGAAAATGAAGACGAATCTGAGAAATCTGGAACTTGCTTTTGTTGAGAGATGGAAGGAAATATATTTTCTTGTTTATCAAATGGCTAGAATCAATCCAATTTTGTAAAAGAAAACATGTTGTACTTATCTTTATTGTAACTTCTCTCTGATCTCTCTATTTAAATGAAAACAGAGATCATAGATGAGGATGGCTTCGGGGGGACTTCAAAAGGACTTTTGGGATTCGAATGATGGAATTGAGAGCGATGGAATGAGTATTATTTTGAACTGTAATTTTATTTGCAGACTCTCACTGCTGAGAAGACACCACTCAACGTAATGTTGTTCGATTTGATGATTAATATATAAGCAGAGTTATTATTCCTTCGCATCTTCTAAAGCACTACCGGCAGTGATCACTGGTGGTTAAGGGCCCAACTCTGGTGGATTCACTTGCCATTCCTGTACCATTATTTCATGATCTTTATTGTGTGATGTTTTGATTTTATTTCTACTTATCGTAATCATGTAATTTTACTGCTTGGTATTTCCAGACTGAATGAACTAATCTGTTTTATATATTGTACTCAAATTCTGTAGCTATTCATTTCCTTCTTAACAGAGCTCACTGCTTTTTGCCAGCATGTTGTTGCGCTGTTCATTTCATCTTCAAAGCTACGCTGATCACTCCAGTAATTTAACAATTTTCTGTTCATTACAGTTATATAAGTTTGGCTATTCAGTTCTAATACTTAGCGCTGTTATTCATTTACTTTCTGCAATTATTTAAGCTTACCTTTCAACATTCCTTTAGTTAGCACAATTATTTCATTTTCATCAAGTTGTAGTAATATGATTGATTTAATTCTTTGCACTTTCCAATTGGTTATTTAGCGTTGTGTGTGAGATCAACAACTGTAAATGACATTGGCTATCGCTGCCTAAGTTCTGAGATTGTGGATCTTATTTATGTTTGATTTCAATTGCATCAATATCCAAAGGAATGAGCTATTGCTACTGTATCCTCAATTGATGGTTGCTTGAGTGAATGATTTAGTTTAGAACATTTTAGTTTCTTGCTGCTCCATTTACGGCCATTCCATTTTAGACTTGCTGTTCCATTTCCTATTTGTTGTTCTATTTTACTTTCTGTCATTCCATTTACTTGCAGTTGCTGCTTTGGTGTGAGAGAAGGTCTAAGGCTGTAGTGAGCCTCAGCAGTCACTGCCTAGCTCCCAGACCTATGGTCCATGCTCTAATTTCCTTTCCATCAGTTTCTAGAGGGATGGGTTATCGCTCTTCCGCACCCTTGACTGATAAGTTGCCTTGTGTGATTTTATCCTTTTGAAGCAATTTAGTCATAGTTTAGCATCCATCTACCCTTGTATTTTTTAAGCACCATACTACTAAACATTACTCTTGAGTAAATAGCCACCTTAGACTGAGTACACTCTTGAAATAAAAAGTCGTCCCTGGGTTGACAATTAATGTGAGGTAATTTGGAGTTTAAAAGACACCTTTTTATCACTCCAGAACCCGTACCCAACACAGTTTTGGGTACGGTACTATAATAGTCTCATTTTTCCTTGAGAGGGTACCTGTCATGTGCCCATAGGTGAGCTTAGGTCCCTTTGATCTGAGGGAGCCAAGGTAGGGTTGCTAGTCATCACTTGATCCTCGCATAGGAGGAGGACCACTCCGACACTATTTTGACAAAGACTTCTTCCAGTGGCTTCGCAGCCAGATTGTGATTGTTGATGACTATGCCTATGAAGGCATGGACTTTACTAGTGACCCAGACTTGATGTTACCACCTGGGACCAACTGGGGTCCTCAGCGTGAGAATAATTTCGATACTACTTAAGTATTTTTGCACTTTTGAACGTATATGTAATGTTTTTCAACGATGAGATAAGAACTGACATGAAACTTTTACACTTAACACAAATGTGGTTCCAGTGCGACCTAGAAGCGAACCTCGTTGTGTGATGAGGTGGCCAACTACATGTTGTAGGGGGCGATGGCAACAGTCTCCGTGAGTTTCTCAGAAACCTAGAGGGTTTGACTATGGGTGTGCCCCCCCCCCCCTTCCTATGAGGGAGATTCCCTCTCATATCTAGCGACACACCGTTAGATTACCTGAGAAGTTTCTGGTTCCTCTTTAGAGGGGTAGCTAGAGTTGTTTTAGCCTTTCTCGAGCAATAGGCTCATTTTAGCAGGTGTTCTAGCGTAGCCATATGAGTGTTTGTAGCTGGGATTTGAGCCATTTTGTACTTAAATCATCCAAGTTTTGGAATATTTTGATGTAAAAAATTGTATTTCGATATATATATATATATATATATATATATATATATATATATATATATATATATATATATATTGTATTCTGGTGGTGTAAATGTGTTTTTAAATGTTTTTTGTAACAAAATTTTTAAATTTAGTAAATGTTTTACTTCTCATGCATGCTGCTAGAACAAATGAGACAAATGCCAATCCAATACATAGTTAGCTAATGAATTAGCAAATGTATTAAATTCTTGAGGAACATGTTCATATGTGATTATTTCAAATTGACGTTCCGAGAGTCGCACCCTTAGATAGTTATGTAACAAGGCTAGATTACGGACGTGATAATGGTTTTTCAATTGCATAACGACCAACTCGGAGTCTAACCTGACCACTAGATTGGAGATGCCCGTTGATGACACTTCCGTGAGAAGAGAGATGACAGACACGTACTCGGCAATATTGTTGGTGGCGTTACCAAGAAAGACTCCCTCGGAGCAAAATAGTTTCGACTCGGGTTTATGGATGACCCAAGTAGCTAATGCAATTTCCCATGTGTGACGACTGGCACCATCTTTATATCCTACACATGCTAAGGGAAAATATGACATCTACATTATGAGAAGAATGTATGAGACAAGTACTCCACTAAATAACAAAACAATCCAATCACATGAAAATGGTAAGCAAAACTTATGAATACATAAAATTACAAAGCACATGCCCAACATGACACTAGGCACAATACTTTTTAAGACAGAGCCAGTATGTGGACCCCTTGAGTGGGATTCAGTCCTAGTCCTACCATTCATATGCCCCCGAGGGGAGGACTTTCGTTATGACATAGGGACCTAGCCATATGGATCGAAGCATGCATGCCTCCAAGAGATTATCTTTTGGATGATATAGCGATACGAAATCACCCCCTTGGAAAGAACAAAACCTAACCTCTTGCAAATTGGGTTTGTATCCGCTCCTTTTGAGCTGCGAGTGCCAAATCAACATATCGACAAGTTTTATCCAACTATTTGAGGTATAGTAGGCATTCTTCTTCGGCAGTGGGGCCGGGCATGGGTTCAACGACTATTTTGAGGGAAGGAGTTGGCCACCCATTTCGTTTTGCCTCGTCGTAAAGTTGGATCTCATGCACGACAAATGAAGGATTAAAATCGGGCATTTTCTTGTGAGACCAAACAAATTCTTCATGGAATTCCTTCATGTAGGTAGGTGGAGCTTGCAATTTCCTCAGGACTACAATCTCCTCTCATCTGGTTGTCTTCCATGGTGCCTATCATGACTGAACTATCTATGGGCAATGACCTGGAAGTGTCTCCATATTTTCATCCAACCCAAGAGTTTGAATGCTTGTATAGGGTGGGGAAATGATTTCATTTCTGGCAGAGGAAATGACTTCAAGAGGCATCATCTTCGAGTCAGATGTCGGACCCCAAATATGCAAATCCTCCAAATGTTACTCTCCAAAAATCATGATTTCTCGAACGACTTCATCCATTGATAGGAGTTGATCGCATGGACCTAAAGGAGGAGATGTTATGGGAAGGGGGTGGTACTGTCGGTGATAGAGAACATGACCAAAGATGTGGATGCTGATTAGATGCCTTGGTAGGCCGATTCAGCTAGTGACAATGGCATTTGTTCTGCGAATCTGTCAAGGTCTGAAGGCGCCATTAAGATCTGGGTATCGGTCAGTTCATGAGGAATTAATGAAAGCATGTTGACTGATTGTGGAACCTGTAGCGATGGAAGAGGAAAACAACCCATCAGGGAGGAAGCCTTCAATAAACTGGTACCAATACTAACAAAACTATCAGTTACACCTCCTACCAGGGGTACGGAGCCATTTGGTAATGGTGAATAATTAGGGGTGCAGAAAGACAACAGATCCACTGTAATGACCTTTCCATCCAATGGAAATAGGATGATACGAAAGATAGTGGATACAATGGCCATCATGACATATGTCCAACTATGACCCAACAACAGATTATCGTCGAGTCTCTTGTCCACAACTTCTACATCCACTGTTACTATTTTCCCAACCAAAGTGATGGGAAAAATGGCTAAGTATCCTTTTGGGACAAAGGTGTGGCCATCGAAAGATTTAAGGCAGTTCAACGATGGGGAGAGGGCTGGGGAACCCAAGGGAAGCCAACATGAAGCCGACATGATGCAGGTTGAAGCACCTTCGTCGATGACAGTTCGGTGCATACCTTTACCTTTCAAAGTGATATGCACCTGAAATGCAAGCTGGTGGGAAAGCAGAGGTTTACACTTTTCCATGTCAAAAATAGCAAGCATGGAATCCGTAGGGTCAATACCTCCAATAGTGGAAAGCAAAGCTTTCCTTTGGCTGGGGCATGTTTGTAAGACTTCGAGTGTCGACATAGCTGATGACACTTGCGCCAAATCCTCTACGATGTTGTAGTGTTGGGTGGCACGTGCAGATGTGTTGTGCATTGTGCGTCAAAGTGCCCCCTTGGAGGATCAAATTACAAAGTCCTCAATTGGCCTTTCGATTTGCAAATTGTTGGGTGGTGATGGGTTTTGACAAGTGGATGGTTCTGCTGCTAGAGTGACAAGAGCTCCATAAGATTTGGCTCTTGTGGCTAGTTCTACCATTTCAAATGTGTAAATGGTAGAATTTCCTTCACCAGCTGAAGGATGTTGCAAACCATCGTTGCCCCCTGAGGTGGGTTGTGATTGGTTGGCAATGAAATTTTGCTGCTCTTGAGTAGGAAAAGGATTTCTAAGGATAACAGGTGCCTTACAAAATCTTTCTTGGCAAGGTAATCCATGCATTGTTGAAGACGCGAACAACGCTAGGATATGTGTTCTTCAAGATAGAGTTTTTATGAATAGTTGGTGCCTTTATCATTTTCCACATCAGTAGGCATAGTAGCCTTTTATTTTGGGTTAGGCTACTTAGATGACTGCTCCTTAGAGGGAGCAGTCTTGTTCTTGCTACCAAATTTTTGTATACACTGTACAGAATTAACCACAGTGGTAGGAAGAGCAGTTTCTTTGGTATAGGTGTCGACTTCCAGCTTGGCAAAGGAACCACTGAGTTGTTTTACAATGACCCCGAAGGTTGCACCGACGATCCCATTGGCGTGCACTCCATGGTGATGAGTGGTTGGAGGATTGGGGTTACCGGGAGCATAGGGGATAATGTCGTAGAGGGTGCCAAATAGTGAATAAATCACATCTAAGTGCTAGGTGCGACGTATGGATTTGTCCTCTATGACCATACCACCTAGAGTGACATCTTTAGCAATTTGTGGGAGTAACGACTTACAGAACCAGTCTGTTAAGAGAAAATCATGGATTGGAGTTTTGACTAACCTCTGCCTACATCTCTAGTCATGGATATGATTGGAGATGTGGATGGCAGTATCATGACGAAACGAAGTAAGGATATTTGTCCCTATCTCATAACAGCTATGTAACTGGAAGTGATTTAGGAACTCCATCGCTAAAGTGTCAAATGTATTCACTGACGCGCGTGGTAACTCAATATCCCACTTTGTTGCATTGCCAGTGAGGGTGCGGGGAAAAAGATGTAATTGGACACTGTCATCCACCATAGAGTTAGAAACACACTAGAGACGGTAGGTGGTGACATGAGTGCCCGGATCCTCCCCTTGTTTTCCATCGAACTTAGGAATTATGAGAGATTTTTTGGCATAAATCACAAGATCTATCATTTGTCGACGCGTTTCAAACCAGCCAATGTGGTTCATCTTCAGGACAAGTTGAAGAACCAGATCCAGCTTTGCATGTTAAATAACATCAACAGAGTCTCCAATGGCTAGCTAGGCTAATGGCTAGAATGGAACAGGGTCCTAACCTCGAAAATTAATGAATAAATAATATAATTTAATATGAATTTAGTTGAAATATGGGACTAAATAAATATATAAATAATATAATTTAATTGGTTGTTAAAAGGGGTTAACAATTAAATAAATACATGGAAACTATAATTACAAGAATAGAATCAATAAATTAACTAAAAATAGCAAAGATAAATAAGGAATAAAACCCATGAATAACTATTTAAAAAAAAAAAAATAATAATAAATAAATAAATGAATAAATAAAATAAAATTAAAAATAAAATAAAATACAATAAATAAAAACAAAGAAATAAATAAAAACCTAATACATATATATATATAGAGATAAAAAATAATAATAAAAAATAACTATATATTAGGTTAAAAAATAATACTAATAATAATAAATAAATAAATATTAGGTTTTAAAAAAATGATAAACAGAAGAGACTAGAAACGAGGGGAGGGGAGAAGGAGGGGCGGAAAAGAAGGAACCAACTAGGAAGAGAGAGTTGGGACCCAACATCTACTTATTTTCCAACCGTCCTCTCTATTGAGATTGCTAGGCCTCTTTTCAATTTCCAGAGCTTCCCTAAATTTCCAATGATGGAACTGAGAAACCCTAGCAATGACACTGGCCTCTTCAATACAAACATGATGATTTGTTTTTTCCACATGCTCAGCTAAAGCCAATGGCTTTCATCTCCTATGCTTAAGGTCAGCTGCGTGTTCACTAATCCTTTGATTGATGGAATGGCCCGTCTCACCAATCTAGGGGGTCCCATAGGAACAAGGGATAATATATACCCCTTTCATATCTTTAGGGTCGATAGGATCCTTTGCTGATATGAGGGACATACGAATGGTGTTAAGGGGCCTAAAGGTTACAGGGATAATATGCATCTTGAGAATCCTTGCAATCTTCTCAGTGGTTCCCTGAACAAACGGAAGATGGACACCTGGAATACGCTCCTTCGGTTCCCTTTTAGTAAGAGAATTCCTGGCGGCTTTTGTGAAAGCCTTCTATCCCATGTATCGACTATAACCATTATGAACAAAGACATCAAGGAGATGGGATTTTTATTTCTCAAAGCTCTTTTTATCCGAGATCCTTAGGGCTCTAGTAACAAGGGTATTGAGAACCCCCATCTTCTGAGTAGGGAAATGGTGGGAACTGGCATGAAGATACTGCTCCGTATGCATTTTCTTTTGAAAAACTTGGTGGGAGAGGGAACCATCACTATTCTTAGAAATAAGAAAATGAAGGAAAGGGAGGCATCCATCAACTTCTGGCTCTTTAGTGAATTTAATGGTCTAGGATTGATTGTTGAGATGATCGAAGAAGAGATCTAATTCCTCTTGGCCATGAGACCAGATAACATTGGTGTCATCCACATAACTTTTCTAGAGCTTGTGCAGAAGACAATATGAGTTAAAATCCTTGGACTCAAAATCTTCCATAAACTGATTAGCAACGACAGGAGATAGGGGTGAGCCCATTGTAACCCCATAAGTTTGCTCAAAGAACTCTCCCTCAAAACAGAAAAAGGTGGAAGTGAGGCAGATCTCAACTAATTGAGCTGTGTAAGGATATGTAGGGTGGTTGATAACCTCCAAGGCCTCACTAATAGGGATGCAAGTGTACAGGGAAACAAAATCGAAACTAACAAGAATGTCCATAGGTTCAAGCTTAATGTCCTAGAGTTCGTTAATAAAGGAAGCAGAGTATTTTATGAAGGACTCCGTATGACCAACTAAGGGCTTAAGCCTTCTTGCTAAGTTCCTTCCATTAAGGCTTAAGCCCTTAGTTGGTCATACGGAGTCCTTCGTAAAAGACTCTGCTTCCTTTGTTAATGAACTCAAGGACATTAAGCTTCACCCTGGGGACATTCTTGTTAGTTTCGATGTTGTTTCCCTGTACACTTGCATCCCTATTAGTGAGGCATTGGAGGTTGTCAACCGCCTTACAGATCCCGACACAACTTAGTTAGTTGAGATCTTCCTCACTTCCACCTTTTTCTATTTTGAGGGAGAGTTCTTTGAGCAAACCTGTGGGGTTGCCATGGGCTCACCCCTATCCCCTGTCATTGCTAATCTGTTTATGGAATATTTTGAGTCCAAGGCTCTTAACTCATCCCGTCTTCTGCTCAAGCTCTGGAAAAGGTATGTGGATGACACCAATGTTATCTGGTCTCATGGCGAAGAGGAATTAGATCTCTTCTTCGATCATCTCAATAGTCAATCCTCAACCATTAAGTTCACTAAAGAGTAGGAAGTTGATGGATGCCTCCCTTTCCTTGATATTCTTATTTCTAATCATAGTGATGGTTCCCTATCCCACCAAGTTTTTCAGAAGAAAATGCATACGGAGTTGTATCTTTATGCCAGTTCCCACCATTTCCCTCATTAGAAGATGTGGGTTCTCAATACCCTTGCTACTAGAGCCCTAAGGATATCAGATAAAAAGAGCTTTGAGAAAGAAAAATCCCATCTCCTTGACTTCTTTGTTGAGAATGGTTATAGTAGATACATGGGACATAAGGCTTTCATGAAAGCCGCCAGGAATTCTCTTACTAAAAGGGAACCGAAGAAGTGTATTCCAAGTGTCCATATTCTATTTTTTCAAGGGACCACTGATAAGATTGCAAGTATTCTCAAGATGCATAGTATCCCTATAACCTTTAGGCCCCTTAACACCATTCGTATGTCCCTCAGCTCAGCAAAGGATCCTATCAACCCTAAAGATATGAAAGGGGTATATATTATCCCTTGTTCATGTGGGACCCCCTATATTGGTGAGATGGGCTACTCCATCAATCAAAGGATTAGTGAACACGCAGTTGACCTTAAGCATAGGAGATCAAAGTCTTCAGCTTTAGCTGAGCATGCGGAAAAAACCAATCATCATGTTTGTATTGAAGAGGCTAGTGTCATTGCTAGGGTTTTTGAGTTCCATCATCAGAAATTTAGGGAAGCTCCGGAAATTGAAAAGAGGCCTAGCAATCTCAATAGAGAGGATGGTTGGAAAATCAATAGATGTTGGGTCCCAGCTCTCTCTTCCTAGTTGCTTCCTTCTTTTCTACCCCTCCTTCTCCCCTCCCCTCATTTCTAGTCTCTTCTATTTATAATTATATTTTTTTTAACCTAATATTTATTTATTATTATTAGTATTATTTTTTAACCTAATATTAGTTATTTTTTATTATATTGTTATATTATATATTATATATATATATATATATATATATATATATATATAATATATATATATACATACTAATTATAGTTTTTATTATTTATTCTTTATTTTATTTTTATTTGCATTCATTATTTTTTTATTTGTTTCTTTTTTTTTATCTAATACATTTTTTTTTTTGAAAATAGTTATTTCATGGGTTTTATTCCTTATTTATCTTTGCTATTTTAGTTAATTTATACATTCTATTAATTATAGTTCTATGTATTTATTAATTGTTAACCCCTTTTAACAACCAATTAAATTATATTATTTATATATTTATTTAGTCCCATATTTCCACTAACTTCATATTAAATTATATTATTTATATTATTTATTCATTCATTTTCGAGGTTACGACCCTATTCCATTCTAGCTGTTGGAGGCTTTGCTCATACTATTTAACATGCAAAGCTGGATCTAGTTCTTCAACTTTTCCTGATGACGGACCACATTGGTTGGTTCGAAACTCGTCGACAAATGATAGATCTTGTGATTTATGCCGAAAAATCTCTCATAAACCGATATGGATCACAGAAGCCTCAATTCAACAATCGAACTTAGGAATGTGTATCGGTATTTTATGTGGGATTGACAACCATTGTAAGTTGTGGTAGATGGGGTGATTTGTCAACTTGTATAAGTTGGGAATATCCAATGTTGCCAAAAAAGGCAAATTGTTGGGTGCCCTTGACTCATACCATGGTGATGACGGATGACCTAAGGAGCTCTGTGCTCCTCCCATCGTTTGGTTCCCCATGGTGTACATGGGCTGTGTGGTGTAGCAGTTGCTTTGCAGTACAGTGTTGTAGAGTGGATTTCCATGAGGATATTGATACTGGGGTATGAAGTTGCCCCCAGTATAAGCGGTGCCCCCTTGACTCATCTGAGCTTGTGAGTAGGGTACCCCGATGGATTGGGTGGGAATTCCTTGTGGATTCCCAACCAACATAGAACTAACCATATGGCTTTGATTGATAGAGGGAACTCTTATTTCAATCAGAGACTATCCATGCATGCCTAAGAACAATAGGGAAACTGTGACATTCCCTGCCGACATGTGCATATTGTGAACCACCCCAGATATTTAAATTTGGGGTTTGGAACTATACATTAGCGGCCAACCTTGTTGTTGGTAAACTGGAACCACACCCATAGTGCCGCATTGAGTGTTATATGGAGCACTATATGTGGCACTAGTCGAAGGTATGCTTTGTGGCACCATAGGAGTGGAACCTGGCATCTGTTGGGTTCCACTTATAGAGGGTGTTATGTGAGTTGTAGTATGTGGAATGAACGGGATAGTGGGATTCCACATTATCAGTGTTGTAATGACCATCGACCAGGGAAGTGGTAGAAGACCAACAATGTCTCTATAATTCCACAACTATTGAGGCGTTGACTGGATAGATGGGAAAGTTCCACCTAGTGAAGAAGGAAGTATAGGTACCACGGGAGTACCGATACGTTTCGACAGATCTATAAGAAAAGTGTTAAAATTAGGAAGAAATCCTTCCGTGAAGAAATCCTCTAGCAAACTAGAATCGTCGTTCGTCCACACAGATCCTATGTGTGATTTAGGAGACTGATTCCTCGAAGATGAGGAATCCGAGCTAATGGAACTCGGCGAATGCAACAAGATAGATGGTGGATCAAAAAAGGATTTGAAGAAGCGGGAAGCTCATAGAAGAAAGAGAAGATATGAGAGGAGTCCGAGTAATTGTGAACTAGATGTATAGTCCCTAGCAGAGTCGCCAATTCTACTATGGGGTAAAATGCACGGGATGAAAACTACCCTCAAAGGCCTTCCCGGGACTTTCGACAATCTATAAGATTATCTGCAAAAGCTACCACTTACACACATGTTCATCTCTCAAACATAAAATGACAGGGTATGGAAAGAGGATCACCATTGCTTCCTTCTAGATTCACTTGGGGATCTACGTGCAACAAGAAGAACTCCTTCTAAGCCAGCTCCAAGATAATTCCTGCACAAAGGACAAGGCAGGCCAATCACAACATACGCTTATGAAAACTAATGTAAGAATCCATAAAAAATATGTATAAATGTATAACTTAACTACTCAACTCGACAAGCATCATAATGAACAAATAAATGCACAATATCACCAACACTTTGGAGTAGGGAACACAACTACACTTCTATATTCAGAATGGAAGAGTGATTACAACAATTCGTTGTATCAACCTTCCTTACCCCTTCTTCCTCTCTCTCTATCCTTCTTTCAGCTAGCTCCTTCAAGAATATGATAGTTCACAATAGCTCTATGGGCTATCCTTCCAAATGCTGTGACCCTTTTGCAATGGCCCTCTCGTTGCTTATGTAGCAATCGAATCAGGGCTGCCAAGCTCCATCTAGAGTTCATCAGGGAAAAGACTATGAACCTGCCCTATTTACAAGCTTTTTCCCATTTTCCTTCATTCTCAAAATAGAATTTCTCCAAATATCTTGAATTTTGGAGTTTCCTTGTTTTTGTTGCACAATTTTAGGGATTTAATATCTAGATGTTTATAGAAAATTCATTGGCACGACCTTCTGAACATCACTTAAGTTCACCAACACTCCCCATGGTCTAACAACAAGAGTTATCAGGGTGACTAACGTTCCTTTATGCCTGGTAATAAGCTTGATAAAGTAGGTTATCAGTGTATAGAGAGTGTTAGTGTGGATTCTGGGCCTACAATTGTGGTCATTGCTTCAGTCATATTGTCATTCACTTCTGAGTAGATTAGGAGGTCAATTTTTCCTATAACAAGATCTTGTTCAAGCTAGCACTTAGTTACCTCAGAGGGTTGAATCTCTTCGGTTAGGGCCCAATCCAAGCAACCAATCTCCTCTTGTTTTGTATTTATATGTTTTGTTTTGAGTTCATGAATGAGTTGCTATTAGATAGATATTCTTCTTAGTTAAGAAGAGGTTGCTTTTGGTGATTTAAAAGGTTGTTTCCATTTCAATTTGCTATAGCAGGTTGAAAAATGATGAAAGAAGATACAAAATGGCCATTAATAGAGCCTTGACCTCCTTTCTTGCCTTTGGGATCATGAATTGAGGCCAAGAGCCTCTTGTCGCCACAGAAAACACAGATTTCTCTATTCCATAGGATTTCTATTGTTGCAGTTTGTTAGAAGGTTAATGCTTTTGTTGTAGATCTATTTCACCATGTTCATTTCTATCGTTGCAATAAATTTCATTCCATGCTTTCTTTCCATGTAGCATTTTTTTCAGCGTTTACTTTCCTAGATCAGAGTTTAGACTAGCTTGATCTAAAGTTCTGTTTTTTTGATGTAGCTAGTTTCCTTGCTTGCTTAATCTCATGATGTGAGTTTCAGTTATCTGGTAGCAACCCTATTCTCGCAATAAGTCAACCAATCATTCATCACCATTTCCCTTTGATATTTGTTCCACAGGTCATCCAAAGTCCCTCACAAATCTGCCTTAATTTTCTGCACTTTTCTCGTCAACATTCCTCTCTTTCCTTGAACGAGTCCAACCATCTTTCTCTTTCCTGATCCTTCTTGATGAACCCTATAAACCTTAACACATCACCCTAGCCTTCAGCTACCCTTTCCACCCGCTTTCCCACATTCAAAACCTCCAGAATGTCTCTCGGCATCCTCCTGTGGACCTCCTGTAGACCTCCCATAGATCCCCTGCAGCCTCCTATAGATTTTCCTATAGGTGTCTTTTTGAAGTTCGATTGTAGGAAAAGCCTTAAGAAGGCCACCTGGGACCTCCTAGGACCCATCCACACCTTTCTACACCTCTGTAATTTCAAAATTCACCCTCCATAGCCACCTAATCACTGCCACATTCACAAACAAATAAATTACATGCATGATGATTTCACCTAAAAATACATAAAAAACCAAAAATATGTTTTTTTTCTCATTTCCTTCTAGAAATAGCTTGAGTAGATGTTGTTTACTTCCTAAAGTAGGTAATGGAATTCATTTTATGGTTTTTTTATCTCTCTTTATGCGAAAGTAAGTTTAGTTGGTTAATTAGGGTTTGCTAGGTTTACTTCACATTTGAGTCTTCTTTCTCTTTCTTCATGTAGAATAGACTCCGTAGAGTAAGATTTCCTTTCTTTCATCCCATATAGAGCTTCTTCTAGAGTCCATAAAATTTGGCTTGGTCTCCTAGTGATCTTGTGCCAACTGACCAAGTGACAACCTGCAGTAAGAACTAGTACTTGTGCATACAACACTGTCGCTTACAAGTGTGTTACGAACTACCAGGTTAATAAAAGTAAAGTAGGAAGCCCAAGAGTTGAAACATTATTGTTGCAATACTGGTGCTCACCAATTTTTGGCATCGTTTCAGGGAAAGCGTTAGATTATTCTTTGATTACTACTTTTCTTCTATTTTCCACTGCAACATTCTACTAAGTAGTTTATTTCAGCAAAAGTACAGAGTTGTTCCTTTCAGTTTCTGCATTTCCTTTTCAATTCTGCAATTTTCATTTCAGCAAAAGTAGGTTAGTCATTTCCTTGCTTTCCTTTCTACATCTCATTTTCTTTCCTTTTCAGTTCTGTAATTTCATTTCAGCAAGTTCATTTCAGTTAGTTGCAATTTGTTTCTTTAATCAATTTCCATTTTGCAGGTACAAGCAGAAAAAAACAAAAGTCAACCAAAAAAATTATTTTCATGCCTTGTAGGAATAGAGATAATCCAGGAAAATTCTTTTCCAACACCCCCACCACATCACATAGCCACCCCTCTCTCTTCTTCGATGGCAGTGATCAAGAAGAACCTTTAGGTGAACAACCAAAGATATTTGAAGAACCTATAGGAGAAGAATAAGAAGAAAACATCCCTCCTGAGACAATGGCTGAAAACAAAAATGGTAGGGGGAATGGAGAAAGAGTATAGGGTACCTTTCCCATCTGAAGGACCAATGGGGACCCTAAAATGAAGAACATAAGCCCTTCGGCCCTACCTCACTTTCATGGATTGACTACAAAAGGTCCTGACACCTTCTTGTTTGAGTTTGTGGTTATCTGTCGAACCTATGACTATGCAAAAGATGAGGAAAAGTTGAAACTATTTCCTTCTACTCTCAAGGATGTAGCATTGCGTTTGTTCATGGGGTTACCTAGAAATAGTATCACAACTTGGGCTCAGATGCAGTAGGCCTTTAATAGCCAATATCGAGACTACTGTAGGTCAAAAGACACCAAGGAAGAAATATTTTGAATGACCATGGGAAGTGATTAATCTTTGGAAGATTATGAAGACAGGTTCCAACTCAGTTATAAAAGGTCCAGGTGCACACTCAACCCTGAATCTCTGAAGTTGGTCATGCTCAGGGGAATTATGGAAGACCTTCTAGACACCCTCCATCTACTGGCTTGAGGAGACATCCACCAACTACCTTATGAAGACATAAATATTGTTTTTAGAAACCATTCTAGGGCAGCCATAAAGAGAGGTAGGGGGAGTCAACACATAGTCAATACCTCCTCATCTAGTTCATCCCTCAAAGGTGAAATTACAAACATGCTGGATGACTTCAAGAGTGAGATGTTATAGACTCTTGCCATGCAAATGGATACCTTGCATATCAAAAGGAAACAAGAGGAAGCAGAGAGGGCTTTTGCCATTTCCTATCCTAGGTGCACGAGAAGGTATCCAAGGAATGGATGTTCATTGAACTCTATAGAGGTTTGTTCAATCTGTGAAGAAGATCATTCTACAGATAAGTTCCCTTCCTTGCCTGGACTTAACGTTGTATACCAGGGGGTTGAAGGAGCCACTAAACCACTCTATTTCATGAACCAAATGAGACCACATGGACCTAGACCATACCTGCAGGGGATGCAAGGGATATCTCAGGCATACTACAACCCCAACCAAGAAACTTCCATACCTTCTTGGGGCCCTCTTACTCATCCTTCCTAGTCCACACCTCCTCCTTGGTCCTATCCATATTAATATCATGCCCAACCAACTACTCATGCATTTCAATCCTATGCTCAGCCACAACCTCAGTGGAATGCATCTCATCAAGGGTGGAGGCCCTAGTACAACTCTCCTCCCACTCTTTTTCCTCCACCACTTGCTTAGCACAACCATTGACTCCTGCTCCACCAAGGCAACCCCAAATGCCTAGCCATCCAAACCCGAACCCAAAAAACAAATAGGCCCAACAAGTATATAGTGGGGAACCATCATGCCCAACTTATGCTATGGAGATTCAGGAGATTAACCTATGATCTAGGAAGGTTCTCCCAGATAGCCAGCTTCCCCCTCAAGACGTTGAGGAAGATAAAGAGCAAAGTGAACCAAAGGAAATTCCACCCTTTCCTGAGAGACTATCTGAGGCAACACAACCCACCCTAGACGAAACTGAACTTCTGGGAGAATTGAAACCGTTATGTGTAATGATACCACTTTTCCAAGCCCTAAAGTATGTGCCTATATATAATAATATGATCAAAGAGAAGTTATTTAGGCATCCAGGCAGGTGCAAGAAAGATGCCCCAACCATCAATGTTATAGGACAACTATTCGACCTGATGCTGGGGTAAGTAATCTGTCTGAAATATCTAAACCGTGGAAGCCTAGTAGTTGATGCCCACATCAATGAAACCATGATCCCACATATCTTGATTGATCTGGGAGCTAGCATTAATGTGATGACAAAGGACACCATGCTTAAACTAAACCTCCAGGGCTCCTTGAGAAAGACCATGATAGTATTGTAGCTTGTAGACCATTCCATCAGGACCCCTGAACGGATTGTGGAGGATGTGATGGTCTCCATTGATTCTTTGGAGTACCTTGCCGATTTCTTAGTTCTCCGACCATAGGCAAAGCTCACGAGGTATCCTTTCATCGTAGAAAGACCTTGGTTGGCCACTTCCGATGCTTACATCAGTTGTCGGGCTGGGAACATGACCATCAAGAACGAGCATATGTCTAAGCATCTAATCCTATACCCTCCTCCCCAACCCTTGTTAGAGCATGATCTACCTGTCCGGTTGGAGAAGGAGGATGAAGATGAAGTCTATTCTACACCACTGTGTGCAGTAGAAACTCTCATGGGGGGGAACTGCAAAATGAGGATGATATCATTGGAAATTTAATTTAGAATCCACCCCCTAGTATTTTTCCATTAGAATATCTCATGAAAGAAACCCAAGACAATCCCCTAACTAATCTCTGTGTGGCCAACCCGACCTCTCTCCATGTTAAAAATATAGAGTTTGGCCTAGAAAGAACCTTGAAAATCAACTCATCCCTATCCACCTCCCAGGAGAAGGAACTTTGTATCTTATTAAGAAAACATTTAGATGCCTTCACTTGGAGTTATAAGGAGATGAAGGGAGTGCACCCTTCAACATGTACTCATCATATATACATTAAGGAATATTTCAAGATAGCTAGGCAACCTCGAAGGAGGAGGAATCCAGCCCTTAAAGACATTGTTAGGGAAGAATTGCAAAAATTACTTGATGCAAGATTCATCTACCCCATCTCTGAGAGTTAATAGGTCTCTCCTTTGGTGCTAGTTCCAAAGAAAAATGGTAAGTGGAGAATCTGTGTTGATTATTGGGAACTGAACAAGGCCACTAAGAAGGATTACTTTCCTTTGCCTTTCATAGATCAAGTGTTAGATGGTCTGGCGGGGAAACTTTTTTTCTCCTTCCTAGATGGGTTTAGACGGTACAATCTGATTAAAATCAACCTGAAAGACCAAGATAAGACCACTTTCACTTGTCCTTGGGGTACCTTTGCATACCGGGTCCTTCCTTTTCGTTTGTGCAACACTCCAACCACTTTCTAGAGAGCAGTGTTGAGTATATGTTCTGAACTGGTTCATGATGTAGTGGAAATATATATGGATGATTTTACTCCTTATGGTTCTAACTTTCAAGAAGCTTTATCTTATCTAGGAAAACTTTTGGACAAGTGTATTGAAATGAACCTGTCCCTCAGTTTAGAAATATGTGAATTTTTTATGACTGAAGGGACTGTGTGTTATCGAGAATAATGTCCACTCGGAGCTGCTATTCCCACTAGGACTGGTAGCTATCTTACAAACAAAAAAGTAAAGACTACTTTCATTTTCCTTTATGAAAATAGATAAGAGTGGAACAAAGGACACCAACCTTAGTCTTGCGCTTGGTTCCTTACTTGATTCCTCTCCTTCTTGATAGATCTTTACCACTTCTTCTTTGTCTACCCACCTTCAAAGAGCACCTATGGAATCAAAGCAGCTTGCTACTATCAAAGAACAAAGATCTATATTCATAAGTAACACAAGACCAAATATGTATTAACCATACAAATGCATATATAATCAAACATACAAGAATATGGAGGAAAACTTGAATAGCTTTATTAATATCAAGAATAGCAAGAGGAATACAACCAATTGTTCTAACCCAGCATCATCCTGCAGCAAGAAAGCCCTTCTTCACCTCAAGTAAAGCTTAGATCACCCAACACTATGAAGTTTCACAAGAAAACCAACAACACTTCCCTACAAGATACAAGATTCCAGCCTCTGGATCTCTGTGATGAGGGATCCATATATAGATGATTGTAGGGGGGTGAGTCATCTTATGGAGTTTTGATTAGTGTCTTCTCTCTGATAGTTTTTGATTCCACTTGGATACTGATGATCTCTTACTCATCCTTGGTCGAAAACAGAGAGGCAAGTGTCAGAGGGGAAGCTTCTGGAAGATTCCATGATCTTCCACCTCGCAAACTGTTTCTGCCATTTGTCCATTCTCACCCATCGCACCCTATAGAGGGGCTATTCAGTATGCATCGCACCCTTTACACTAGGAAGGTGATATGTATCGCACCCTCTACACTGGGTATTCAGTATGGTCTAGTTTTGACCATTTCTGAGCACTTTTTAGCGAAGAACTTTTGGGAGATGATGTAATCAGCTGACCTTGTTCCTTTAGGTAGTGAAGAAACACTTTTAGGGACTTAGGACCCCTCAGTTTATGGACATTTATGATTGGGGTTGCAATGCCCAAAAATGTCTATAACATTGTGCTAGGTCATGCAATATCTCAACAAGGATTGTAGGTGGACCCCTACAAAATTGCCATCATCCAAAGGGTCCAACCTCCTCAAAAGGTGAGAGATGTTCGAAGTTCCCTAGGCTTAGCGGGATATTATAGAAGATTCATTAAATATTTCAGTAAGTTAGCCTTTCCGTTGTTTGGTATTTTTGGAAAAAGATGTCAAGTTCATATGGACAGAAAACTGTCAAGAGGCCCTAGATACCTTGAAAAGAAAACTTGTAACTGCCCCAATTTTTAGAGGCCCAAACTGGGCCCTACCTTTCCACATTCACACATATGCCTCGAATAGATAAATAGGAGCAGCCTTGGGACAAATTGATGAAAAGTTACCTTATGCCATATACTTTATAAGTAAAAATTTGTCAAAGGCAAAGTTAAACTACACGGTAACCGAGAAGGAACTCCTAGATGTAGTCCATTCCTTAAATAAATTCAGACATTACATCACATGCTATCAAACCTTTGTACACATTGATCATGCTGTAATTAGGTATTTAATGAATAAACCAGATGTAAATGCTTGCATTATTAGATGGTTTATTTTACTGCAACAATTTGATTTAACCATTATTGATAAGCCTGGTAAAGAAAATGCTGTTGTTGACTTTTTGTCTAGAGTAAATTTTCCTGCAGGTGAAGAACGAATGGTGGATGATCAAATCCCAGATGAACACCTATTTTTTATCTCAGTACTCTCTCCATGGTTTGCTAATATAGCAATTTACATGGCTTCAGCATAGTTGCCACCACACCTATCCTCAAAAGGGAAGAGCAAAATCATGAGGTAAAGCGTCCCTTTCACTTGGATTGGGTGCAATCTCTTAAAACTTGGCCCAGATCAGATCTTGAGAAGATGTGTCAGGGAGGATGAATTTTTTGACATTCTCCTAACCTGTCATGACCAGCCTTGTGGAGGCCATTTTCTAGCAAAGAGGAATACCTTCAAAATCTTGCAAGAAGGCTACTATTGGCCCACTCTTCATGAACATGTGAAGATATATACCAACCAATGTGATCAGTGCTAAAGGATGGGGAAACCTACACTAAAGGATGACATGCCCATGCAACCTCAAGTGACCTTTGAGCCATTTGAGAAGTGGGGCATGGACTTTGTAGGTCTTATCAACCCTCCTTCAAAACATAGGTAATACATCATTGTGTGCACTAGTTATTTGAAAAAATGGGGAGAGACAAAAGCAAACAAGGAAACAAAAAAGGAAAAAGTAGTTGAGTTTTTAGGAGATAACATATTCTATAAGTTTGGGTATCCAAGGGAACTGGTTATAGATAAATGCAGTCAGTTCACTTCCAATTTGATTGAAGACCTTCTCACACATCATATAATCAAGAACAAGACTTCCACCCCTTACCATCCATAAGCCAATGGGTAGGTGGAAGTCACTAAGAGAGCTTTGGAAGGAATTCTAACCAAGGTAGTGAGCAGTAGCATAAAAGACTAAGTGGATAGACTAGTTGAGGCCACCAGGGCCTACAACACAACATGGAAGACCACCACAAGGTTCACACCCTATGAACTGGTCTATGGGAAGAAGGCTTTGCTATCAATATAATTTGAATAAAATACACTAAGGATGGTAGCTCAACTCAACCTAGAGCTCAGCCATGCACAGAGGCAAAGGCTACTCCAGCTCAATGGATTGGATGAACAAATATTGCAGGCACTTCTACACATAGAATTAGTTCAACTTCAAAGGAAAATATGACATGACAAAAATATCAAGGAGAAGCAATTCCAGGAGGGAGATTGGGCATTGCTATATGACTTAAGGTATAAATATTTGAAAGGCAAGCTGAGGAAAAGATGGTTGGGACCCTATACTATGGAAAAATGCAATGATAATGGTTTAGTTCTGATTAGAACCATTGATGAGGAAGCCATCCCCATGCTTGTCAATGGACATAGGTTGAAAATCTACAAGAAGACCCTCTCCAAGTGAGAGTCCATTGAATATCTAAATAAGAGTGTGTTGGTAGTGGAGCAGGTCTTAGCCTCTACTCCAACACTCGCTGAAGAAGCTAGCGCTATATTATTTTATATTATGTATTATATATATATATATATATAGATCTATATTAATAAGGACTGAAGTGAAAACCTCCACGAGGCACTTGAATCCCATCATTGGGTTGAAAGCCTCCCTTGGAGGTGCTCAGGGTAGTCGGTTAGGGTGAAAGCCTCTTTGAGGCACCCTTGTTGTCTTTCAAAAAAAAATAAAAAGCAGAGAATAGAAAGAAGAGAAAATTGACTTTTAGTACGTATTGTAGGTTACAGGTGGGCCACAGGAAGCAAGAAAGAGATGCCAAAAAGCCTATTTCACCTCCTCCACACTATTCTCCATCATTTCTAACCTTTCTTCCACCTCACTTTGTTTTTTTTTGAAGACTGTGTATCCTATGGGAGGCCTTGTGTGTTCTATAGGAGGCTGTTGTAGAAATCACAAAGAGCTAGAACTAGTCTCCAAAAGTAGTTTAAGGGTTTAAAAGATTTCATGAAGAGCATGTAGGCCTTCCTACAACCAACCACCCTCCTGGCCATCCATGCCACACCTGCATCACCTCACCATCATCAATTGCTTTCCTTCGTCTCAAAAACAAAAAAAACACAAAAGAACCAGTTTTTTTAGAAAAAACAAAAAATAAAATAAAAGGAACAACACCTCCAAATCTCACCTGTAGCTTTCCAATTACCTCTCTATCCTCATCATCATCTCCAATATCATACTCACAACTCCCAACACAAAAATCAACTAAATTTTTTAAAGAGAGAAGCAGCTACAGGAGCTCCCGTAGGATTTCTAGTAGCAGTTAATCCCTTAAAAATCAAGCCACAACAGCGAAATAGGTCTATCCGTAGGATTGAAGAGGATGTCTAAAGCTAGATCTAGCTAGATGGTGCCTACAGAAAGCAAACAAGCCTCACATCATGGAGTAGAAAGAATACAACAGAGGAGATAGAAGCATGTAGCAACTGAAATACGAGCATGTAGTAACAAAGGAACCAAGATGCACCATACCATGAACATTTGAATTGCAGGTAAGTGTCTAACCCTCTCCTCGGTTGCATCTGTGTAATTAAAAAATATGCATAAGTGAATGAGATGGTTAGGTTTGAATGAGAAAAGGTGTCCAGTTAACTAGCCACCCTCATCTAGTTGACTCTGCTCATCCGGAGATGCCACCAGACGTGTGCCTAGTCAACTCACAGAAAATCCAAAGGACAGGTAACGGAGGGTACAAACACCAATGCAATGATGGGAAGTGGGGAAGCAGTCATGAGGAGTCATGATGAAAAGGCAGTGAGGACCAACAGTCCAAATATGGAAACATACCTTTTTGCTAGCTCACCCTATCACCGGATATATCTCAAAGAAGGCATAAGTACTCCTCCTTGAAACTCCACCAAATTTTCTTCCATTTCATACATGCACAATTAGCTATAGCAAGCTCTATACCACCTCCATAGCCTTGAAACCATCATTCTCTATCATTTAAATCATTATTTTGCTATCGGCCTTCTACAGGAGCAGTAACAGGTTCTACAGGAGCACCTACAGCTAGTTCTACAGGAGGGGTAGTAAGCAGTTTTTAGGAAGAAAACATGGGATTTTTGCTCGATTTATGGAATGAGGAGGTAGGTTTTATGAATACCCTCCTTGATTACTAATATGTGCAAGGAATGATATAGTTTTAAGGAGGAATTGACCTTGTAGGAGAAGAGAAATTCCATAAAAAAAATCTCCCTGTTTTCTTAAAGAAACAAAATTTTTCTTTGTTTTCTTGTTTCCTTAAAATTCTTATCTCCATCTCCATTTTGGGTGTTCAAAGGCGGTATAAGAAAAATGACAGGGGGATTCATGAGGAATGATCCCACAAAATTAGCTAGGATCCATGAGCATCCTGAAGTAGTAGCCATTTTTACTAGAGCAAATTGGATGCCATTCTTTGAAACATTATGAGGGTTTGATGAAGAAGTGGCTTGGGAGTTTTCCCTTTCTTTAGTACCTCACTCAAGGCCCCATGCCACTGTTATTTTTAGGGGTCTCTTCATGGAAATCACCCCAGAATTTATCAGTAGGGTACCAACCTTCCCCTTGGATTACCTTGGAGCAAAGATGAAAAGCCAATTGGGCAATCTGCTAAGAGAAACTTCTTCCAACCAAATGGACATCCTGTAGAAGAGAAAAATGGCATTAGAAGAAAAAGCATACCTTACCCTTGGGATGAGGATAGTTACCAAATTATCAAGTATATTTCCTGTGAAGGAATGTATAACATAGTTTACGGCTACCATTTCAGACTCCTCCATGAGCTGAGATATGGTATGGACACTCCAACACCCCAGAAACTCAACATTCCCTATTTTCTCCTAGACTCTCTTATAGACTCCAGCATTAGGTTGAAGGCGGGTGGTCCAGATTAGTTGGCTCATCATGGGTTGATTAAACTATTAGTGGAAGAAGGCCTCCATACCTTCACGATCCTCATAGCATGGGAAATCCTCAGAAATATGATAGGAGAAGATGATATAAAGGCCCTCACATATGACCATAGTCCTTTTGAAAGTGAGGGGCAAGAGAAGCAAGGGGAAGAATGGGAGGAAACTTAAGAACAAGTAGAGGAAGAAGACCCCAAAACAAAGAAGGGGGAAACAAAACTAGAGGAGGAAGAAACAAAAACATAGCAAGAGGAAACAAAACATGCAGAGACAGAGAAGACAAAAGTAGACAAACAAGGGGAAGAAAAGATAGAAGTGTGTCCTAAGACCCTAGAAAGGGAGGCAACATCTACTCTTGTTGCCCTCAGCACCCTAGTTAAACCCAAACGAAAGAGGAAATGGTGAACATCAATGTACTTCAGGGCTCGAAAAAGCACAAGGATAAAAACAGGAAAACCACAGCCATCTTCAACAGTGCCTATTGTAATTCAAGATTCACCCACTGTCAAAGGGGAAGAATCTCCCTCTCAAACCCCCATCACATATGAAAGAGGAAGTCCCAAATCTTCCACCTGGAAGGAAAGAGTGCAAATACACGACTCAAAAACAACTCTATAGGAGGCAAAGACTATTCTACAGGAGACCCTAACTAAGCTACAAGAGACTAAAAAACTTGAGAAAAGGGTATAAGAACAACAAAAGGGGAAGGAGGAAACAACAGAGACTCAAGAAACTGACCCCCAAAATAGTTTTCGCTCTTACTACAATCTTCTGGAGGCAGGGGGAAATCATTCCACAGAAATTTGTAGTCCCACTTTTCTTTGAGCTAGAGAAAGAAAGGATAAGGAGCCATAGATGGATGCAAATCACGAAATCCAAGGGGGTAGAGGATATTAGCCACATGGAGAAGAAGCTTATAGAAATGGGCAGGGAGTTAAGTGTTGTAAGACATAGAGAGGAAATCACAAGAACTCACTTGGAAGCAAAAAATGAGATGCTAAGAAGACATCTGCAAGAAAAGGAGACACAATTGGTATGCATGGATAGTTGGTCTATGGAGTCACTACAGTGAAGAACACCAAAAAAATCATATGGAGTATACCTCAAAGACCAATGGCTACAGTTTCAAATCAAGACTTTGGCATAGAGGTAAAGATAGTGGAGTTCTATTTGCATAACATGGCCCTCATTGATATGAACCTATGGGACCCCAATGCTAGGCTAGGGTACTTACAACTGATGGCCATGGCATCATGGATGAATCATGAGGAGAAAAGGGCAACAAAAATAAAAAAGTTGATGAGAAAAGAGAAAAATGAACTTTTAAATATTAGAGTTGAGCCATCAGACCCCATGGATCTCATTAGCACACACTAGCTGCTTGCAAATAATCCTCAAAGTATCCCTAAGAATATCAATGGTCAGGCTCAGGCCATTGCACATTTTGAGGACATGGAAAGATTACTTGAAGAATGTTGTATTCATGCTTGTATGAGGAGGTGGAATACTTTCCCACACAATCTGCAAATGAGGGAGTATCACTCCCCAACAAGGATGAAAGAAGAATTAAGGAGAGTGCTACTATACAAGTACTTTATGTAGAGTTTGAAGGCCAATTGGACTGGCCTCAAATTGAGTCCCCCACTGTTACTAAGACTACTAGAAGGTAGAAAAGAGGAAGAAGAACAAAAATAGTGGGAAGAGGTAGACAAAAAGGCAAGATTCCATGTCAAAGAAGAGGACCTCACATCAGAAGCATGGGATACTAGGGAGGCCATCAGGGCCACCAAAGATGAAGAGACAGACTAGTTGCTTAGAGGATGAGCAACACATTCAATAGGGGGGTGATGATGGGCCCCATAAATGGTTAATTATATAGGTTCATTTTGCCTCCTAACTTAGCTTATTCCACCATTCTCATTAGTTTATTGCATGTTTTCTATTATATTTATGCTAATAGAGTGATTTGGGCTGGTCATTATGGCATGGAGTCTAATGTGTGCTTAACACAGTTTTTTGGTCAATTTTGGAGACAAAGTCAAAGACTTAATGTATATTTGGTAGCAAATATTCGAATAAGTCAAGGGAGAGGATTTATAGGAGGGTATCCCCCTCATTTATGACTACCCACTTCTAATTCTCCATCATGCATCTTGGAGCACAAGAAGCCACATCAATACACCAAAGAGGCAGCCAAGCAAGTGGAGGATAACTTCTATTTATCTCAAGTTTCGGGAGCCAAGCTTCCCTAATTTTAAGGAAGCTAATGGGAGCTTCATTTTTATAAGTAGAGAGGTCTAGGGATTCATTACGTTGTTGGAAGTTAGTCAAATTTTTTATTTTTGTTTACAGCTTTTCTCTGCTCAACTTCGAGCTTACTTTTGTTGACAGTTTAATGTAATCTTATTATTATTTTGGTAATGGCGAGGAGATCTTGTTCGAGCTATCACTGAGTTACCTCAGAGGGCTAAAGCTCTTGGGTTGAGGCCTAATACAACTAGCATAGCACCTCTTGTTTTCTATTTATATGCTTTGTTTTAGTTCATGAATGAGTTGTTATTAGATATATTTCCTTCTTGGTTAAGAATATGTTGCTTTTGGTGATTTAAAAGGTTGCTTCCATTTTAGTTTATTGTAGTAGGTTGAAAAGTGATGGAAGAAGATACAAAAATGACATTAACATAGCCTTGGCCTCCTTTCTCCCCTTTGGGACCATGAAGTGAGGCCAAGACCCACTTGTTGCGACAAAAAGCACAAATTTGTCTTTTGCATACGATTTCTAGTGTTTCAGTTTCTTAGAAGGTTAATGATTTTACTGTAGATCTATTTCACCATGTTCATTTCTATGTTTTCAATAAATTTCCTTCCATGATTTCTTTCCATGTAGCATCTTTTTCAACATTTACTTTCCTAGATCAGAGTTTAGACTAGCTTAATGCAAAGTTCTTTTTTTTTTATGTAGCTAGTTACCTTGCTTGCTTAATCTCATGATGTGAGTTTTAGTTATCTAGAAGCAATCCTCTTCTTGCAGTAAGTCAGCTAATCAACCATCACCATTTCTCTCTGATCTATGTTCCACAGGTCACCCAAAGTCCCTCACAAATATGCCTTATGTTTCTGCAGTTTTCTCATGAACTTTCCTCTCTTTTCCTGAACAAGCCCAAGCGTATTTCTCTTTCCTGATCCTTCTTAATGAACCCTAGACACCATAAGACATCACCCTAGCCTTCATCTACCCTTTCCACCCACTTTCCCACCTTCAAAACCTTCAAAACTACTCTCGAAATCCTCTTGTAGACCTCTTGTAGATTCCTTGCAGCCTCCTGTAGATTTTCCTGTAGGTGCCTTTTTGAAGTAGAGTGTAGGAAAAGGCTCTAGATGGCCACCTAGGACCTCCTAGGTCCCATCCACACCTTCCTACACCTCTGCAAACTCCAAAGTTTCCCTCCATTGCCACCTAATTGCTGCCACATTCACAAACAAATAAATTACATGCATGACAATTTCACCTAAAAATACATAAAAATAAAAAAGATGTTTTTTTCTCATTTCCTTCCAGAAATAGCTTGAGTGGATGGTGTTTACTTCCTAGAGTAGGTAATGGCATTCATTTTATGGTTTTTTAGCTCTCTTTATGCAAAAGTAAGATTAGTTGGATAATTAGGGTTTCTTACGTTTACTTCACATTTTAGTCTTCTTTCTCTTTCTGCAAGTAGAATAACCTTTGTAGAGTAAGATTTCCTTTCTTTCATCACATATAGAGCTTCTTGTGGAATCCATAGAAGTTGGCTTCAGCTCCTAGTGATCCTGCGCCAGCTGACCAAGTGAGAGCTTGCAGTAAGAACTAGTACTTGTGCATACAGCATCATCACTTCCAAATTTGTTATGAACTATCGGGTTGATAAAAGTAAAGTAGGAAGCCCATGAGTTGCAACATTATTGCTGCAATACTCGTGCTCACCAATAAATTACCACCATAATATTTTTCGTACTCACAAAACCACTCCCCATAAGTGAAAGGATGCACCTGAGTTAGTCAACCATGCCTCGTGATCTACATGTGTAGTTGAAGAAGAAGCCAATTAAACATCCCCACCTTCATCTCAGGTAGTTTTTACCTTTGCAAAAGGAGCATCATTAGATACTTTTTCTTTCTCGCGATTTTTAGTTCTATAGTACTTTTTTGTTCCCTTATTTTCCACAATTCCAAAATACCTTTATATATTTTCTTGGAGATCTATATATCCCTTTAAACTTAGATATCCCACTTGAGGACTTATTATTATTATTATTATTATTATTATTATTATATTATTATTATTATTATTATTATTATTCTGGGACTATCCTCTTACATACAAGGCATATCCATTCTTGTTGTCCATATTTTTTCTTCCCATCTCTTATGACAACAAGGATGAGTCTATTTCATCAAACTTCAAGGTAGTTGTATTGCTACCTATAGCAACAACCAAACTATCCCATGAGTCTGGTAGATAACACACCACATTGATGCATTTTTCTTCATATGAAATTTTAATATCAATAGATAACAACTAACTTACCACAATATTGAAGGTGTTTAGGTGCTCTATAGTCAAGTCTCCATACTTCATCATTAGGTTATACAACATTTTCTGAATAAACAATTTGTTCAAAAGAAACTTAGATTGATACACAATCCCTAACTTTTCCCACATAGCCTTTGTAATAGCTTCCCTTGATATATTCGACAATACTAAATCTAAGAGACACAAATGCATTTTCCTCTTTCCCATCCAATCTAAATTTTCACAATCTTCTACTGACATTCATGTTGGTGTTGTGCCTGCATCAAAAAAAATCCACTAATCTTTATCCATAATAGATTATTCATATTGATCTTCCAAAGCTCAAAGCTTTGTCCACTGAATTACTCAATCTTTAACATTCCACTATTTTCCATATCCTTTCACTGCAAGAATTGATCCCATAGATCTCCCACTATAATAGGGTCTACTGCAAGCACGAGTAAAACACTCTAGTAACAAAGGCATCCCATTGAAGCCGAATCTTCTTGGATACTATTTATAGGTTTTAACCCTATATATAAATTACCTGTAGATATATTCTTAAAAAACAAAAAAATATACAATGGAGAGAACATAAAATATACTCAAATGTTTTCTCTTGGAACCCAAACCAGGAAAACCACATTGATTTTTCATTATATTCCTTTCAATGTTACAATACATATGTATCAATGTCAAAGAATTCATAAACCTCAATCCATTAACTCTAGATTTGAACATAACCGTAATTCACTTGACCAGATCTAGAAAATACCATGGGAAAAAACCATCATTCCCCAAAAAATGTGCGAAAACCTCATGCAAAACCTTGGGTAGATCTGCCAACCATATTTGGATCTGTTGGACTATTATTAGGTCTTCATAAAGAAAAATAAATATCTTGTGGCACTACGCGCCTACCGCAACCTAACAATGCGTGGAATTATTCATGCAAAGAAATATAATACATACCCAATAGAAACATACTTTGATGGAAGAGGCAAGGAGTTTCATGATTTGGAACTAGGAACTATGAACATAGATGCCTTCACCACCAATTTTTTATGGATGCTAAGGTAGATACCCAATAATTGGGGAGAAAAGTAAAAGGTACATAGGTATTTGAGTTGCTTATCCTCATTGTACAAAAATTCAATTGAATTCGATATCCAAAAATGATCGATGAATTTAAAAGAAAGGAAAAACTATGCCATCAAAACTTCCATCAAAAAATAGAATAATAGAAACCATGCACTGCTAAGAAAAAAGAGAGACAACATTTAAGAGGGAAAATCTTCAAATCCCCACAATTTCACACGAGGGAAAAAGGTTTTCAAGGGATTAATTATAGTAAAAATACCAATACACCATTTAAACATATTGTATATCTCACCCTGTCATAAGGTTTTAGAAATGGGAAAGTAAAGTTTATTAGGGAACCCCTAAAATGTTGGGAGTGTGGAGAGATCACCCTAGCTCAAAACCATCAACATATAAAATTTAATGACATGTTATTCTTACACCATGCCCAAGAAGCATTAATGGTTAATGATGTAGCCTGATACATTTCAAGGATCAATGCAACCTTAGACAACTGTCAGGTACAACGTCAACCCTCAATCGTTGAAATATACGATAAGATAAATACTAAACCTATTACAGTCCTTATAGACCCACGTTCTAGTTGTAAATTAAGAAAATTAAAAATGAAAAAGCATGGCTAGCACAACTGGCCACATGAGAAAAAAGGAAGCTCACATAATTGGTCTCATATTTTTCCTTAGAAATAAATGGATTATAAACTCTTTGGAAATTTGAATGTCCTTCCATTGGGGTCATTCAATGATTTAATCAACATGGATTGGTTGGAAAAACACAGGGTGATTCTAAATTACTTAGATAATGCCTTTAACTATGTAAATGATCATGAGAATGTGTTAACAATCAAGGGAATACCTAGACCCATAATTTTAAGACATCTTTCTGCTATAAAAATTAAGTGTGCAAGGAAAGGTTGTAAAATTTATGTTGTTCATTTGACTAATGCAATAAAAGAAAAGGGAAAACTGAGTTTTGAAGACTTTAGAATCCTTAGGGAATTTAGAGAAGCATTTTGGAAGAAATCCTAGGGCTACCGCCTAAACTAGATAATGATTTTACCATCAATTTCATATTATGTTCAATATTTTTTTCCAAGGCTCCCAACAAAACTAATATACGAGAACTTACAAAAGCTAAAATTATAACTACAAGAAGTTTTTGAAAATAAGTAGTATATAAGACCCAATATTTTTTTCCAAGGCTCCCCACAAAACTAATATACGAGAACTTACAAAAGCTAAAATTATAACTACAAGAAGTTTTTGAAAATAAGTAGTATATAAGACCCAATATATCATTATTGTGAGTACTAATTTTATTTGTAAGGAAGTAGGATAGAATGCTAAGGATCTGCATAGCCTAAAGGAAGTTAAACAAAATGACCATAAAAAATAGATACCCACTACCAATGATTGATTATTTATTTAAATAAGTCTAGGATACAAAGGTATTTTATAAAACAAACCTAGGACCAAGCTACCACAAAATTATGATTAAATAAGAAGATATTCATCAAACAACATTTTAATCTTGTTATGAACATAGTGAGTTGTAGTCATCCCATTTAGGTTGAGGAATAAACTAGCCACCTTTCTATGCTTGATGAACAATATTTTTAGCAAATATTTAGATACATTTTTCCTATTTTTCATAGAAAATATCATGATCCTCTCAAGGAACAAAAGCAAACATCACTTAACTTTAGTGTTGCAGACTTTAGTTATTTGCAAATTTCAGTAACTGTGAATTTTATTAGCAGGAATTACAATATTTGGGGTATGTTATTTCATAAGAGGGGATAAGAGTAGACCCTAAAAAAGTAAAATCCATCTTAGAATAGCCAATATTTAATGATGTGGTGAGAATTAGTTCCTTCATAGGGATAACAAGGTATTAGAGGAAATTTATAAAAGGTTTCTAATTTACATCTCTTATAACTTTATTATAGAAAAAGTTTTGCAGGTTTAACTGAACACGTGAATGTTAGGATAGATTCAACACACCTAAATGCTTTCTTTTAACCACCCCCATCTTAAGAATTGCAAACCCATATCATGATTTCATCATATGCACTTATGCTTCTTTGAAAGGGATAGGGGGTGTTTTGTTACAAGAAGGACATATAATTTGTTATGAGGCCTAGAAATTAAAGGAACATGAAAAAAATTATGCTACCCATGATCTACAGTGAGAAACAATTATACACACCCTCAAACTATGATTACAATACCTTATTCAGAGATGATATGTGCTAATGGCTAACAATGATAGCCTAAAGTACTCATTTTACCAATGTAACTCTATTGTTAGACAAGATAGATGGATGACCATTATGAGTGACTAGAATTTTGAAATAAAAACATAAAAGGTGAGGAAGATAAGGTTGAAGGTGTTCTTAGCAAGAGAATAAGCCTACTCCATGCCACATTTGAAAGCCAATATAAAACAAATCCGCTAGAAACAATTAATATAACATACAAAAGTATGAAAAAACTATAAAATTAAGGGAAAATGTGTAAATAAAATATTAGAAACTATAAATAAATGTTGTTCTATGATACAAAATTTATGGGTCTAGGTATTCCCTTGATAAAATACAAAAATAGAAATTGTGTACAAATTCTAGTTGATTTAGAGAAAATTTTGTTGGATGAATTTCATAAGAGTTTATATTCTAAACACCCACGCAACTAGAAAATATCACATTAATAGAATGAGAGTGCCCAAAATTAAAAAAATTCTATAACATAATATATAGCATGATGCATTCTGATCCAATTAGTTAAGGTTGAACATAAATGTCCCATGTGGAAGATGTAATCCTTACCCATAGCTAAATGGAAATGGGAAACCATCACCATGCATTTAATTACTAGACTTTCTAAAGGAAGAAAGTAGCATGACTCGATTATGGTTGTACTAAAAAAGTTGTCTAAAGTGGCTCATTTCCTCCAATAAAGTCCACCTATAAAGCTTTTGATATAGTATAATTTCTAATGAAATACATATTTATCTTACACAAAATCCAATGGAATAGGGTGTGAAATAGACACTCAAAGTTTATAGGAAATTTTTGGAAGGGTTTGTTTGGGAGTTTAGGGACACAACCCAATTTCAACACCACATATCATTCATAGATAGATGGACAAACAAAGGGAAAAAAGCAAGTTATAGAATATATACTTAGAATTATGTCAAGAATAAGGCTAATAAATGGGAATACTATTTACATTTGGTTGAATTTGCATACAATAATGGGTATTAGTCATCTTTAAAAATGAGCCTCTTTCAAGTTTTATATGGACATAAATGCAGAACTATGGTAACTTGGAACAATCCAATGGATTGGATGATGTTAGGGTCAAACATGTTTGAGGAACTAAAATAGCTTGTAGGAAAGGAAAATAAAAATTTAATGATCAAACAAGTCAAACAAAAAAGTATGTAGATATAAAAATGAAAGATTTATAGTTAAACTTAGGATACCATGTCTACCTAACAGTTAAGCCAAAAAAATGAAAACTCAAGGTAGAAAGTTAAACCAAGTTAGTTGCATGATACTATGGGTCATTCAAAGTATTGGTCCAAGTTAGCCTAGTAAGCTAGCAACTAGTACTACCAACAAAATTAGAGTACAAAATGTTTTTCATATTTATCTTTTACAAAAATATGTGCATGATATGTCTCAAGTTGTTAACTATAATTTTGTACAAGTGGAGCTAGAGGGAGATTTCTCAACAAAACCCTTGCATTCTTTTATCGAAGGGATACAAAGCTCCAAAATCAAGTCATCACAAAAGTTAAAGTATTGTGGAAGCACTACTTTACCTAGGAGATGAAGGTTGCATATAGGAACCATAACCATATTTGTTCCAAGATTAAGAATATGAAGTGAACATCAAGGATAGTGTTAAATATTTGAGAGGGGGAAATGTAATATCCCTAAATTTTAATATTCAAAAATTTTATGAACTATTATCGTAAAATTAAGGCACCTGAATAAGTGGCACAATATGGATTATGATTTTATAAAAGATGATTCAACTTCACTATTGGAAAGCTATGGAAGACAAATGTCAATTTCAAGGACTTCATTTAGGTAAATGTAAATTTATATGGGGACAAACAACACATTTTAAGGGGCCTCCTAATACATAAGGGATATGGCCTAAGAGTGGAATAAGTCACAGGAAATAAATAACTATTAGTGGGAGGATTTTAGATGCCATGAGGCTAGGAAGGGTCAAGGTCAAGTTTAGAAATACCTTTGGAATAAGAAGGAGTCTCTAACTATGAGAGCATAGAAGAATGCGTTAAGCTAAGGATATATTTGTGAATTGACTATCTACTAATTGAATGTGAAAATTAGTCTATATATATATATATATATATATTAGGCATGATTATTTTAAGAAAGGTAAGGGAAGTAAGTCCACAAGATGGCTTACCTTCCTTCATCCACTTGCAGCTAACAATATCAGATTCCCACATCTCAATGATAATTCTCTTTCCAAAACACAATACAAAGTAATTAGTATCCTTTAAGAGAAGAAACAAAGTTAGAAACTCAAACAACCTAACAACAAAGGTTGAATGATAGTAAGTACCTATAATGTCACCCAATCCCTGTAAAATTTCTACATAGTGCATGCAAATATATTCGGGACTAAGAGAAATTTCATTTAAGGAAGAAATGAACATGTGAAATGTCTATAGTCACCAAGAGTATTAGGGATGAAGGGGGAAATAGGAAAAGATGTGAGAAACAAATAAATGGAACAAAAGAAAATTACCCATAGACAATAGGAAGGATAAATGAGACAATAATAACTTGAACGAAAATCCTAGAAGCTATAACTTTGTAAGGCATGTCCAAACCCTACTCTTGGGATTTTCTTGCCAAAAAATTGAAATGAACCATCCAGGTATCAAGTGTTATTGTTTGTGTTTGGGGCCTGGATCAATTATTGCTAGTCTGCCACCAAAAGGAAACTATTAAATCAATATTAATCATTGTTTTAAGGACGAGAGAGATTGTCAATCATTCATAAATCCAATGGTGCTTAAAACGTCTTAGAAAGTGAATAGGGTGGTAGGTGAAGACCGATACTTAATACAAAGAGAATGTGTACCTCATTGTTCATTGATCATAGAATGAGAGCGCAAATTAAGGAATAAATGAATTTTCCTTAATAAGGGTCACACCAAATGTTGACCAGAAAATGAATTTTCCTTAAGGAAGAAATGAATTTTCCTGGGTCGCCACCCATCTTGACCAAAAAAACTAGGTATATACCTCATCAAATTAGACCCGAAATATGACCTAGAACAAGACTGAAGACTCTCGGCTAAATAACAAAAATTTTCACCATGACTGAATGAGTCATTGAGTGACTAGCTATACAACATTGACTACCAAATCTAATAATGTACTAGTAACTAGCATTATTAACAGTAATGAATAAGTCAGTAGAGAATATTAACTTCTAATAAAAATGGGTAAGCTATATAGAGTTCCTTCCTAACTAATATTTACCCTTCAGTCTTTTTTAGGTTTGTAAACTAATTACAAGGTTAAGGATGCAAACATGATTGAAAGATTTAAGTAAACAAAATGTATAAGTTATATAAATAAAAGAAAATCATCATTGATAGAGTAACACATTATTTTAAAGAAACAATTTATAAATAAAATTGTAATTTAAAAAACATATTTGACATATATTACATAAAAAAATATCTACTTGTTGAATTGAGGCTTCTGTCATCTATATCAAGTTTATCAGAGATTTTTTAGCATATATCACATGATATTTCTCGACTTCTTTGGAACCAACCAGTGTTTCCTAGTTCATAGTAAGGACAAGTTCAATAAATAGATCAGGTTTTGCATGTTAAATAGACAGAGCAGAACTTCCAACTGCTATATTCAGGTAATGACTATATTCACAACCACTAGATTTCACTGATTAATTAGAATAAGCTGATAACCATTATTTAATTAAATAAGTTACCTGCATTAGTTTTAGTTATATTCTTGGAAATAGTTGTATCTTTCTCATATCTTAAATAGTGCCCTTTTTTATTCCACCTCGCGGTTTCTGGTTAAACTTAATTATCTTCTACACTTTATCGCCGAATTTCTCCGCATCCTCATCTCACAACTTAATCATCTTCTACACTTGTATCGCTGAATTCCTCGGCATCCTCATGTTCATCATATTGATAATCATTTTCTTCCTCAAAAAGAGGGTTGTTATGAATTATGAATACTTCAAACTTTTTTTGAAGTTCATCTACAAGAATTTGGATTTGACGTTGAAGAAGACTAATTTGAAGTTGCTTTACTTGTATACAAGTTGAAGCTTTCTCCAGAGTTTTTTGGTGAATAATGATTGTGTTATCTTCCGCACTCATTATCAAAGTACCCATTAAATCAACCAATTCAATACTTCGCTTATCTTCAGCCTTGATTATCAAAGAATGCAATAAATCCAAGAATTCAAAACGCTCCATTTAAACTACCTGGCTTGAATTCCCAATCTTGAATTTGCTTGCTTTATATTTGAACTTGCTCTTTTGAACTTCTAGCTCGCTTGCATTTTTTACCTCGCTGGCTTGCACTTCACGTGAAGGCACTGCAATTTGAAGAAATGGATATTGTATTGAATAACGTTTGCGCTATTTTTAATAATATAGACTTGTAAAGGGGCACAACCCTTACAAATAGTCACGGTGTTATCGATTCGCTAGAATTGGCTGCTGTCCATGGCCAACCGATCATTTCTATTATCAGTCAATTTATTTTAACTGGTACTTCTAAACCTACATATAGGAGGAAGTGATAAGAGTGTAGATTTTTCTAATATATTCCAATTATCATAAACATAAGTGAAGTTAATCTCTTTATGTTAATCAGTTTCCAATTTGCAATCATCTTAAAAATTGCTTAAATTTAGTAATAATAATATTAAATATATTTCATCATGAATAAAAATAATAATTATAAAAATAATCTAATCATAAAGCTCATCTAGTATATGATATATCTAACCTTTCTAATGACATTTATGTCAATTCCAGATTCAATTCCAAGGCAAAGCTAACAGTAAATTAACATAACAGTAAAAGTTGATATAGATTCTGTGCCGAATCAAAGCCAACAGTACACTAACGCAACAATAACATTTGCACTATACCTGTTGCACACATAAATTTGTAATTAATATAAATGCATTTAAACTGCTGCATCTAAATTTAAACAGGCATCCAAATTTGTAATTAACATACTTTCATTGACATTTAAACTGTTTTATGTTTACATCTTAATGGAACCCACCACAAATCCAAACACTGTCACTGAACACTAAACATTTTAAAGATCATATGGTCTGTCTTTTTAAAATGTTTAAATAATTGTTATTAAAATTCAGTTGTTTAACTTGTAATTTGTTTCTCCTTGTTTATTTTTTAAAATATTATGTATATAATTGCTTATCCTCATAATTAATATTCACTTTTCTATTCACATTTTTTAAATTTTAATAAATTCTTAAACTCAAATCTTTAATGTAATGATAAGCTGAGAAAGGAGATATTGGCAATGAGGAGGAATCCGGGTCCAGCAACAGGTTTGTTAACATTTCTTAGAGATTGGAAATTTCATTTTCATTGAGCTTTGGAAATGGATTTCAAAATGTGCATATTTTTTTATTAATTGTGTTTATAAGTATGTGTATTTTAAAATAGAGATTTTAAATTTTGAGTTTAATTATAGACTGAAACAAATGATATATATTTGATATTTCTTGAATATTTATAATAATATACACAATTTAATGATTGAGATTTACATTATAGTAGTCATTAATCTTTTTTCAATTAACAATAATGTAATATGAATAAGGTTATATGAATTGAGCTATAATTATTTGGAAATGTAGTATTGACTAATCATGATATTATAACACATCATATTTACATATATAAGTAACTTCCATAGTTAATAATATGTTACACATTTTTCTAATTGTATTTATCTTTAAAATAAAGTTATAATTTAATTAGTTTTTATAATTTCTTTAATTTTAACAACTTCAGATGTATTTGTAATAAGCATTTCAATGCTTATTGTAAATTAATACATTTTTATGTTTAGTCAATTAAACTACTATAACACTTATTAACTTGTCTAATCATAAGTATATAGATGCTATGTTTCTAATATTTCCATTTACAAAATAATAATTACAAATTAATTATTTTTCTTATTATAAATACTTTTTTAAGGAAATTAATAAATTTGTAATTTTATAGTAAATTCATAGTCATATAAACTCAAAAATATTTAATATCTACACATCTAATAACTCAAATCTTATACTTTTTGCATTTTAAATAATTTTATTTATTTTAAAAAATTAACTTGAAAAAAACTTTACAACCTTTGGCTATGTTTATTAATATATTTTATAATTTTAAATATTTTTTTTTTATTTTTAATATGTTAAACGATTATTTAGATTCTATATTATATTTATCAATTCTCGACATGATTGGAGACCATTGAGATTAATTTTTTGATTTTGAAAATGGTTATTGCTAAGAGAGGCACTAAATTGGTGTATAAGATCTCTTGTTTGTGTGAAAGTGACCCAATTCCACGACTTTCAAGTCTACTAAACCATACATACTCTACTACCTTTGGTTTTGAACATGTGACCTCTTAGGAGAGAGCACATGGTCTTAACCATTAGGCCTACTCAAAATGTAATAAAATGTTATATATATAGATATATATATATAATATATAATATATATATATATATTCTTCGATAATTATGGGGTGTCTAAGTTGTGGTTTGAGTAATTGCAAGTTAGGGGCATCTAAGCTCTTAAAATCACCTAGAATTGCATTCCACCACTTAGAATCACCAAGGATTGCATTTCACCCCTTAAAATCACCAAAATTTCATTCCCATAGAGCATACCAATCTTTACCATGACTATATTTTTGCCCCAAAAAATTTAAACTTGTGAAAGACATATACTTAACAAAATACCTCGCTATTATATACTCTGCCACCAAACCTAATATATACTTATTTT
>APFE030217632.1:101335-117570 GCA_000404065.3 Pinus taeda | reverse complement strand
AAATTTTAATATCAACAAATAATAACTGACTTACCACAGTATTAAATGCATTCAGATGCTCTGTCACTGAGTCTCCATCTTTCATCCTCAGGTTATACAGCTTTTTCCGCAGGAACAGTTTATTCACGAGAGACTTAGATTGGTACAAAGCCCCTAACTTGTCCCACAGAGCCTTCACCGTAGCTTCCCCTGATACATTCAGCAATACTGAATCTGAGATGCAAAATCGTATTGTGCTCTTTGGCTTCCGATCCAACTTCTTCCATCCTTCATCGGTTACTCCCGTTGGTTTAGTACCCGGATCTACTGCGATCCACTGATCTTTATCCACCAACAGATCCTCCATCTTGAGTTTCCACAACTCAAAACTCTAACCATTAAACTTCTCAATCTCTATCTTTCTGCTGCTCGCCATCTTCTTTCACCACCATAATCGATCTCGCAGATCTCCCACTGAACAGGGTCTACCATAGGCCTGAGCAAAACCCTCAGCAACAAAGGCGTCCCCTTGAAGCCAAAAAAACTCTGATACCAAATGTAGGTTTTAACCCCGTACAAAAATTACCCACATACAAATTCTAAATCACAGGAAAAATAAAAATGTGAGAGCATAACACATAAAACACACATACACAGAGATTTCCCACTAGATCTCAAAACCGAGACTACCAGCTTGATTTTTCATTATGTTCCTTTGAATGTTACAATACATATTTATACATGCCGAAGCATCCAATACCATGGAATGAAAAACCATCGCATCCAATACCATGGAACGAAAAACCATCACGTCCAATACCATGGACCAAAAAACCATCGATCCAATACCATGGACCGAAAACCATCGCGTCCAAAAAAAACATGTGCGAAAATCATGCACAAAACCATAGGTGGGTTCGCCCAACCTAACATAGGGTCCAAAACCAAAATTTTCTGGGGCGCTGCCCCGGACCCCATAAAGTGGGGTTACGGGTACCCCTCAAACCCCCTGTTAACTATGTGGAAATAATATAACACAACCCAACACATCTACGTGCTCTATATCCATAGATCATGGAGAATTTACATATCTTACAAAATTGTATACAAAAATTGGGTTTATTAGCCCCAAACTGACCTAGGGGACCCCATCCCCACAAGCCCCCAACACAAAGATCGTGACTCACCCTCGAGTCACTCAACTGTTTGTTCCACTTTCCGGTGGAGTTCGTTGAATGCTTTAGTCAAGGCTTCTAGCTCTGTTGTACTTTGTTTTACTGTTTGCTTCAACTCCTGGACCAGTTTCTCTGTGGTTGGCCGCTCTACTTCCATCTATGTAGGTCTCTACATCTGCTGCATAGCCTTCAACTTCTCAAGAATAGTTTGTGAGAACTGGTTGGCTTCTTTCGTCCAAGTCTCAAGTCATGCCTTCAACAAAACTCTTTTTATACAATTCCTGTATCTACAACAATTTTTCTTTACCTTCCTATAGGCGCGCGAAATGCTGAACTGGTGCCAACGTCTACACTGTCGTGCTGAGCTCATCATACTATTGCTGTGCTTCCCTAAGTTCTGTTCTCAACTATTGTAGCATAGGATCTTCCTACAAAGTATCCCATAGGCGGAGTGCTTGAGTGAGGAACCAAACCTGATGAGTTGGTTAAGCTCGCAATGAATTTCTTGAGCAAGCTCAGTTTCTTCTTCATTTTACTAAAAAGTGTCTACAACTCGTGCTTTGCTAGCTGCTTCCTAGTGTACGTAACTATTTCTCTTGGTAAAAGCGGTGGTACCATCCCACCAAATAAGTATAAGTACTTTCCTTCTCTAATATCGCATGTGACCCCTGGCCATGACCCGACATCTGCATGGAACTCTTTAGATAAAAGCACACATTTCTGGCCCCACATTTGAAAGGTGTGTGGGTGAATGCAGTGTGACCCAATGAATGTATTCCCATGAGTAGCCCCAAACCAAATTGATTCTTAATACTCATATGGCAGTGACCTAGGGATTCTTTCAGTGGCCCTTATCACCTCAAGCATATTAACATACCATCCTCCAAAAGAAGCTTCATTGATTTCCTTGCTGCTTGGGTCTCCTGACGTCCTCCATCGTGTATACCGGAGAGCTAGGGGCTGGTCTTTTGAAATTGGTACAAAGTCCCTGCCCTCTAGAGGGAATCACTTCCACATTGCCATAGTCAATACCATATAACCATAAATGAAGTTGGTGCTCCTCTTATAAACATATTCACAAGCATCAAACAACTCATTCAGTAAAAACATGCACCAATTCAGTTGGGTGCCCTCTGCACATTTCTCTGCAATTGATATTGTGTCCATCATGCATTCATTCCTTGAAAAATGGCACATAGACTTCCTTGCAATGATGTAGTAGGAAAAATTAATATTTTCCTTGTTGATGAAGTCGATTTTCGTTCTGTTACCTCCTCTCTTGGTGTTGTACTTGGCATAGTAGTCAACATCTCCTTCCCTCTTTGCTCTTTTGAGTTCACCTGGAATGCCGTCGAAATTGCATCCCCAATTGTTGATAGACCTGTGAGACTTTGAATGACCACATGAATTTGGTAATCCTTGTCTAGCCAGAGCAACCCACCATGCACCCTGCTGATCAAAATTTTAGTGCATTGCATTGCCGCAAGAGTCATGCCAAACACGGGTAAACTCAAATTTAATAATGTTGATCGCTGAATTCCCTTGTATGTGACCTTGGCCTTGAATGTTGTTGTCCAATCCTCCTTTGTGATCATCTCTATATATACTTCCTGTTTCAGGGCCAGGAATTGAAAAGAATCTAACAAATAATTGTCGACGAGTGTGGCATTATCGTATTTTCCATAGAGCGGCTTTGTAATTGAAATCCTATCATCCAACTCAACTTCAGGAACAAAAATAATTGGCTTTGTTATACTGGAACATCACTGGTAGACTGAAATTACTGGTGTATGATAACAAATTCTTGGGCGATGACACTAAGAACTTCACTGCGATTTGAGCGACTCTATCTCCTTAGATCCAAACTCTGAGAACTTCAACATATCCATGAAAAATAAGTAGACCAACTTGACATGACATTCCTGAAGAGGTTCGCTAACTAAATACTATGACAAATTTCCCTATGCAAAATCTAACATGTTAATCCGTAGTCAGCTGAGATGGACCTGACTTGGCTGATGTACTTTTAGAGAAGACAAGGTGGAGTTGATGGGTAATTATGCTGATGTAATGGAAGACATTTAGGAATTAATTTCTCTATAATGGGAAATATTCTATGAAAATCCAGGTTGAAAATAGTATTATTGTCTACTTTTACGGAAAATACTCCTAGCACATGTGACTTACCCTCTCGGCCACAATCAGTTGCGGTTTGGTGACATGGAAGCTGCAACTGAACTTGACGTCCTGTTTTTTTTTTTTTGAAAATAATTTGATAGCTGTCTAACTAAACTTATTATAAATCGAAAAACTAACTCCCACTAACTTTTCTTATAAACCGGGGAACTGTCTCCTACTGACTTTTCCTAACCCTACCTATGATCTCTTTTCAAAGGCCCAATCAATTTTAAATGTCAATCTTTTATGTGTGGAAGGGTTTCAGGCGTGTGCCATTCACCCAACCTGGTATGTTAGGTCCCTATATTACTAGTGTATTCCCTTATTATTATTGTTATTGTAGTCCCTTATTGTTATTTTTGTGCCCATGTTGTCCTCATATTGTTATTATTGTGCCCCATAGAAGCCCACTATTGTTATTGTTGTGCCCTTACATTATTATTGCTATGTCGACTCTGATTATATTGTGACCCATTAGACAACTATATATAGAAAGGAGGTCTTGTCATCCAAAAATTGTTCATTTTTGTAATTTAAAGGAGGTTTCCTCCTCGAAGAGGCTGATTTTGAAATTGTTGATCTATATTCCTTCTATTTTGTGCATTGGTTGCATAACAATTAATATAGAGCTTTGGATTCTAAGGTTTCGTTGCTTCAAATAGGTCATCACGGAATTTTCATTATAACATGTTTTCTACCATGTTTCAGAAGCTGAAATTAAAACCCATTTGAGCACAAATCTTGATGAACCCAGGATACGAATTTAAGATTCTATCTCGCTATAATTTCATAGATATGATCCACAAAAGTTAGGGTTTTTGTAGGCTCCTGAGTTATATCTCAAACAAGTGATCTGGAGAAAATCATCATAAATTTCTCTCTGAGAATCATATTAAAATTTTGTAAAATGTTATAGAAATAGGATGGATTTTAGATTTTTGTGTATCGTTTTTATGTCCGAAGGTTGAAATAATGATACGTGGAACTTTGTACAAAATCACTCTATTGAACTAGTCTATAATACGGTCATCGTGGGAGATTTGGAATAACTCTTTCTTGGAGAATCCAATATTGATTATACTTGAGGGGTTGGAATGAGGACTTAGAGGGCTACCACAAGACACAATTTCTGACATTGGAGATTCGAAATTACAGAGATATAAGAGATTCAATATCGAGCTCCTAAAAAGGAAAAAAAATGTGTGTAGTATTTTTAAAATTTTGCATAATTTGGTTTGAAAAATTAGTTTGAAGGAATTCAAAGGAAATAGTGAAGCATAATTATCATTAATTGATGCCCCTAAGAAAGAAAATGGAAACACCTAATAAGAAACCTTAAATCTCTACCATGACTCATGAAGAAGAGGAAGAAATGCAACATGATATATGAAAATTACGAGACCAAATGCAACAATTTTCACTCTAAAAAAAATAACAGAAGCTAAGATGGATAGTTTAAAGAAAGGCATGGAAGCTAATATGAATGGTTTGAAATTTAATATGGATGGAATGGAAGCTAAGATGGATTTGGTAGAAGAAAAATTTAAAGGCAACATGGAACATTTGAAGATAGATTTGACAAAGTTGCTACAAGAAATGCTTACTAATGGCGAAAGGGTAATAAAGGAAACTCATGATGAGAAAAAAAAAATGTTAATCATGATTTCATAGACTCTAATGCTATATTGAAGACCCACCATGTTCCAAAGATTGATATGAGGAATTTTGATGGCAAGGATCCCTAACATGGAGACTACAGATGGAGCAAGATTTCGATCTCCATAATGTGAAAAACACACAAAAGGTATGTATTGCAACTTTATATTTCAACCCAATTAGTTTGTATGGTATCAATGGCTTTTATCTAATAAAAAAATTGTCACTTGGGCAATTTTTGTCGGAGGAAATGATAGCACATTATGAGGATACAAAAAACAACACTTTTTTTAGCCAATTGATAAATCTCAAACAAAAGGGTTCAATGGTGGAGCACATTGAGGACTTCCACAAATTGAATATAAGGGTAAAATATATTCTAGAGGAGCATAGGATTGATGTGTATATATGGACATTAAAGGATAACATCCAACATGAGGTTCACCTTTTGGAACCTGATTCATTGGAGAAGGCATTCAGGTTGGCAAGAAAATTTGAAAGCAAAATTATGGCAAAAAGGAAGCCTACCACTCACAACTATAAAGATGGAAGTGTTGTTGCCCCTATCCTTCCACAACCTACAAGGTTGAAACCACAACAATTGGAAGAAAAAAGAGAAAAAGGGATTTGTTACAATTGTGATAACAAATATACTAAAGGTCATAAATGTGCTGAGAAGAAATTATTTTACCTACATTGTGAAGAGGAGGAAGAAAAGGAACAAGAAATGTCAAAAGAAGAGGATATACACTAGGAACAAAACCTAGAGAAAGAAGAAATGAACCCGAACATATCTTGTAATGCATTGGCCGGAATTACCACTCCCCAAACTATCAAGATAGAAGGACATATCAAGAAAAAAAGGTAATAGTGTTGATTTATTCGGGAAATACCCATAAGTTTTTTCATTGTAAGATAGACAAGGAATTAAAATTCTTCCTATATCCATAACCAGAGTGTCAAGTGATGGTTGCAAATGGAGGAACCATAAATTGCTCTGGAAAGTGCCATAATATCAAGCTATCCATGGGAGAATATGTATTGAATAGTCCAATGCTTTCTATTCCAATGGGTGGTTCTAATGTTGTACTAGGAGTCCAATGGCTACAATCTTTGGGCACGATAACTTTTAATTTTCAAGAACGTTTCTTGAATTTCTTTTTGGAAGGAAAGAAAATTGAATTAAGGCGCATCGTAGGGAAATAATGAAAGATAATAAGCTCTAACGGCATGAAAAAGCTTCTAAGGAAAGAACAATGAGCCGTAGTTGCACAATTATGTTTGCTAGAGGTCCCACATCGAAATCATTTATTTCTACAGATCTCCTAAAAGTCTTGGAGAATCATTTCAAGGTATTTGAGACTCCCAAAGGCCTCCCACCTATTCGTGATCATGATCATGTTATTAATTTGATTTCAGGAAGTGTTCCTCCAAACATCAAGCCTTACATATCTGCCTTTTCCCAAAAGAGTGAAATTGATCATATGGTTGCAGAAATGCTAGAGGCTGGTATAATTAAACCTAGCCAAAGTTCTTTCTCTACTCCAGTAGTGTTGGTCCACAAGAAGGATGGATCGTGGCACATGTGCTCGGGTTATAGGGGGCTCAACAAGCTCACTATTAAAGATAAATTTCCCAGTCCTGTCATTGATGATTTATTGGATGAATTGCATGGATCAATTTCCTTCATCAAGTTGGATCTTCATTTAGGATATCATCAAATAAGAATGAAGACTAAAGGCATTCTGAAAACAACATTTAAAATTCATGAGGGTCATTATGAATTTTTGGTCATGACTTTTGGCCTTACTAATGCACCTTCTACATTTCAAGGTTTGATGATTTCCATTTTCAAACCCTTCGAAAATTTGTGTTGGTATATTTTGATGATATACTAATCTACAACAAGTCTTGGAAGGTTCATTTTCAACATGTTGACAAGGTGCTCAAACTATTGGAGTTGAAACAATTATATGCAAAAACCTCCAAATGTTTCTTTGGAGTACAAGAGGTGGAATATATGGGTCATATTGTATCTCATGAAGGTGTTATGGTAGACCCTATAAATATTAAAGCAATTAAGGAATGGAAAATCCCCACATCCATAAAGCATCTATGAGGATTTCTTGAGTTGACGGGGTATTATCTCAAGTTTGTTAAAACCTATGGTAGAATAGTAGCACCTCTAACAAAATTATTGAAGAAATATGCATTTTCTTAGACTCCAAAAGTAACAAAGGCCTTTGAACATCTTAAAGAGGAAATGTTCCAAGCACCAGCCTTAGCTATTCCAGACTTCACAAAAACCTTTATTGTGGAATGTGATTCCTTAGGAAATGGAATTGGTGCTATTTTAATGTAAGAAGAAATACCCATTACTTTAGAAAGTCATCCAATCAAAGGAAAGTATTTATACTAAGATATTTATGAGAAGGAAATGTTGACAATACTACATGCACTTGATAAATGACAACCTTACCTAATGGGAAGACACTTCATGTAAAAAAGGATCATGATAGTCTTAAATACTTTTGAGAACAAAGATTATCTTCAGAAGAGTAGCAAAAATGGGTCACAAAGATGTTGGGTTATGAATTTAAAATCATATACAAAAAAGGGAAGCAAAATGTTGTTGCAAATTCACTCTCAAGAAAGGATGAGCATGTGGAAGCATTTCTTTGCGCCATTTCTATTATCCAACTAGATTAGATAAACGAAGCAAGGGAGGAATGGAAGAATGACAAGGAAGTGTGGACACTCATTCAAAAGATACAACAAGATCCTAGTACATCTGATACATTTAGTTGGAAAAATGATTCGTTTTGGTACAAATATTGCTTATACCTCTGTAAGAATTTCCAACTCAAACAAAAGATTCTTATGGAATTTCACACCTCTCCCTTAGGAGGGCACTCAATATTTTTAAAAACTTACCACAGGGTTAAGAAGGAATTTCTTTGGGATGGCCTTAAATTTGATATTCAAAAGTTTGTGATGAAATGTTTGGTTTTCCAAGAAAATAAAGTTGAAACAATTAAGACCCTAGGTCTATTACAACCTTTATCCATTCCAAGTCAACGTTGGGAGGAGGTTTTAATGGATTTTATCATAGGTTTACCCAAGTCAGAAGGAAATAGTGTCATCATGATGGTAGTTGATAAACTTACAAGGTATGCACACTTTTGTGCATTATCTCATCCCTTTAAAGCTAGTACAATTGATATTGCATTTATGGAAACAATTCAAAAGCTACATGGAAACTCAAATATTATTGTAAGCGACATAGATCCCATTTTCACCGGAAATTTTTGGAAAAAAATATTTTCTTGTATGGGTACTCAGTTAGCTCATAGCTCATCTTATCATCCTCAATTTGATGGGAAAATTGAGATAGTGAACAAATGTTTGGAAGGATATCTTCGTTGCTTTGTATGTGATAAACAAACAGAATGATTCAAATGGTTTCCTCTGGTTGAATGGAGGTATAAAGCTTCCTTCAATACTATAGAAAAAATGACCCCATTTATGGCACTTTATGGATATCATCCACCGTCCATCACATCATATTTAAGAGAAAATTCTAAGGTTTAAGCAATGGAAGATCACATCGAGCATTAACAACAAGTTCTCCAACTCTTTAACAATAACCTCACTTTTGTGCAGAATAGAATGAAACAATAGACAGATCAACATCACAGCGAAAGAAGTTTTGATGTTAGTGACTAAGTATTTCTACGGCCACAACCATACAAGTAAATGTCCCTCAAGAAAGCTAAGAAAGATAATAAATTATCACCAAATTATTATGGTGCGTATAAGGTGTTACAAAAGATTGGTAATATGGCATAAAAGTTTGAGCTTCCTACAGCTTCCCTAGTGCACCCAATTTTCCATGTTTCATGCTTAAAGAAGGTTATAGGTGACAAGCTTCGAGTTGAAACAATATTGCCAAAGCTTGACGAGGAAGGAAAAATGATATTTGAACCTGAAGCAATCATAGAAACAAGAACTCGATAGCTACGAAATCGATCAATTTAAGAGTATCTCATCAAGTGGAAGAACTTACCCACTAAAGATTCCACATGCGAGGATGCAAATTTTATACGGAAGCATACAAAACTACTCAAGCATTGAGGACATCACTTTTCTGAAGGAAAGGGGCATGGTAGGTCCCTATAATACTAGTGTATTCTCTTATTATTATTGTCATTGTAGCCCCTTATTATTATTGTTGTGCCCATACATTATTATTGTTATGTTGGCTTTGATTATATTGTGATCCCTTAGGCTCCTATATATAAAAAGGAGGTCTTGTCATTTGTATCATCCAAGAATTTTTCATTTTTTTAATGTAAAAGAGGTTTCCCCCTTGAAGAGGCTAATTTTGAAGTCGTTGATCTATTTCCTTGTATTTTGTGAGCTGGTTGCATAACATGGTAGCAATACTCTGTCGAGTTGCATGAGCTTGACAGCTATAGACTCCCTGATCTCCACAACTATGAACGATCCTTTGAGAGTGCATCTGTAGCTTGCCTATAAAATTCTAGAACTTGTATTCATATAATAAAACATGCCCCCTATTGTGAAGAAGTTCTTCTTGATGTGTCTACGATGCTATGGTTTCTACCTTTTCTACTTGACCAACTAGTGAAAATTTCCTAGGAACCTTGGTTCATCCAGTTCCAGTAGCTCCTCCTATCGCTTCTGGAGTGATGTTTCTTTTGTCATTTTTGTGTCCTGGGAAATAAATATTCTTATGGACTTTGAATACACAATGAGTTCTAATCCATGCACCAATTGGAATGGAATTTGTTTGTGTAGTCCTTCACTATTGTGCGACATGCCCATAGCATGGCTGGAACCCTTTCATCCCAATCATACGTAATTGTTGAACACACCTTAGTTAATCCTTTTTCAAGTATTTTTTTGGATGCTTCTATAGTTCCATTGGCATGTGGGTGATATGGGATGCTCTTGTGATGTTGTTGATGCATGCCAGTATTGCAGCAAGAATGTTGCAACTCTTGGGGCTACCAAATTTACTTCATCAACATGGGGTTCGTACAAACTTGGAGGTAACAGTGTTGTATACTCAAATAGATGTAATGGTATAATCTTGTCACTGTTCAACTGGGGCGATAGATCACTAGGGTTTCTAAAACCAGTTTTCTATTGACTATAAGAAGTCTGACTAGCAACTGGAGGAGGGAAAATTATCCTTAATGAAAGAAAAGGAATGCTGCCCATTTTAAGGAATGAAAGACTGAATTGGAAGATGCTTGTAAGGTGACAAGAATTCCTTTAGCTACTCATTGACACATTTTTTCTTGCAAAAGAAACCTAGCTTAACCTTATTTATCACATTTGATGATCTAAACTAACTAAGCATGGAATCTAATCCAGGGAGTATTATCACTGCTGCATACATGTGCTAACTAAGAAATGAATAAAACTATTTTTATTTATGTTTCCATTTTATGAATGCAAATGCCAATCTCCACTTGTTCTTTCACAGCGGAGATAGGTATGGAGGAACATGGTTAGAATGGTGTTAAGGGTATGGACGTCAAGTGGAGGCCTAATCCCAGCTTAAGTGATGATTCTGCTGAATTCAAGTGTTGTAGTGTTTTCTTCTCAAAGATGTGCGAAAAGAACCCACTTAAGATTGTGGATGACAAACAAGCTCAACAATATAAATGGCTACTAAACATTGTAGATCTGCAGCAACTGGTAGAAACAAAACCTGCCAAAATTTTGATCTATGCCACAATCATAGTTAAATGGAAAAAATAAATAGTAATAACACCAATCATCCAACGCAACCAGATATACAAAGAATAGTTTTATTATAACACCTGTGAAGGGAACAAATAAATGTTACTAGTCCCCCTCTATGGGATGGGTTCTTGGCTATCCTCAAACATCTTTAGCTTGTGTTGAATCTCTCTCCTCTATAATGTGTAAACCCGTAAAAAAATAGGGTGTGCAACAATGGAAATAATCAGAGTTACAATAGTGAGTGCAACTATGAAAATAATCAAAAGTGAATAATGAATGGAAAAACCTTCTATTTATAACAAAATATTGAGTTATCCTTGAATAATGAGCAATAATAAAATGTTATTAACCCCATTCTTGGAATAACCACTTGGAATATTTTATTATATTTGGTTAGGAGGGAAAAATATTTAAAATTTTATTTAGAAATAATAAATAAAACGAATTATTTATCTCAAGGAATTGGCGAAGGAATAATAAACAAATAATGATTTATTTAATTATTCCTAAGGGATTTAGTCAAATTTGACAAAGAATAATAGTTAGTGATTAATTAATTATTCTTAGAGAAAAATAAGATAATTAATGATTTATCTATTTATTTTTCATGGTTGGGTCAAATATGACAAGGAATAATAATTGAACAATGGTTTAATTAATTATTCCTAGAAGGAAAAAAATATATAGTGATTTATTTAATTATTCTTCATGGGTTTAACTATAAATTACTTAATAAAGGTGGTTTATTAAGTAATTTCTCACAGTGAAAGAAATTTTACTATGGTAAAATTGGCTTTACATGGTGTACTTCGATCCATCTAATAAATTAGGCTAGATGATCAATTTTTTGGTGATAATAGATCGGTCCTTAAAGTATGAGTGTTAGGAGAAAAATGTATGACTGAAGTATGCTGTAAAGACACAATCACTGGAAAACACAATGGAGTCAAAGGGAGAGAGAGAGAGACCAATACTGTTGAAGCAAGAGAGGATAGGGATAGAGCAAGTGAGATGAATGCAAGTCTTGTTTTATGTTGTGGTACCAGATGTCAATGAGGTGGGGGAGGCATACCCATACCTGCTGAGAAAACCTAGTACAAAAATAATGGTGTGCCCAGAAACATAGGACTGAGAAATGAAGTACATTCTCAATGGTACATGACATGCTAGCATAACAGAGCCAGAAAATAATACAATGTGTCCCATATACATAATGGACCTGGAAAAACATGAGGCAGGATTGAGTACAATAATATTTGAGTTCATGAGATTTAATGACCCTTCCCTCAAAAAATGGGTGGGAGGGAGGGTAGAACAACTAGAGAAGCCTCGCTGAATAGGGAAGGGCTCTGCAAAACTAAATGGATCATTTGAAGGAGATGTGCATACTATGAACACTACAATCGGTAGGAACCAAACCCATCAAATCTACAAAACTGCATCTAAGGCTGTAGCATAATAGGAATGCATCCAGGCATGTGAGGAGCTACTTGAAGGGCCACCCCCTCATGAGGTTTGGAACATCTCACACACACCCGAGAATCACTTGTACAATCTGTTGCATCACTGGACCATCAAGTGTATGAATCACGAACATGAAACAACCAAGTCAAAGGGAAATAATGAGTCCCTTTGCTTGATTTGAGGTGAAGAACAAGAATGGATACTGGAACCAAGATACATTGCCCTCTAGGCTCTTCTTTTGGAATAAATGAGCTAATGTCGACAGAATTGGGCCTACGATAGATGAGGCAATGAGGATCCTCAACTAAGGCACGAGGGAAAATAGAAATGTGACTGATGGATTGACACTAGGGACAATGGATAAGATGGGATTGAGGGAAAAATAGGCGACTTCCCTTGTCAGAGCATAAAGTGCATGGTTGACCTGGCAGCGACTAACTCAACTTTGGAGGGGATGGGGATAGTAAGACTGGAGGCCAAAATGGGCAACACAGGATGAAAGGTATGGAAATATGGATGGAATACTATGACATGATAGAATGGGACGTGAAACAGACTCCATGGATGGTCTGATATTCACCCTATGAGTGACATCAGTTAAAGATTTATTTTAACAAAGGTATTATAGACTCATGTGCTGGTGTGTGTTCTGTGTTATTTAAACAACAGATCGATTAGATTGCCAATACATAGAAATTTAAATGGAAAGACATCAGAGAAATACAGTAAGCAACACAAAGACACAAGAATTTTTAATAAGGATTTCACCCTAATCTCTAGGGCTACGTCTCCAGTCCAGTTGTCAGTGGTGGCCTTGTTTTATTGTGTCTTTAAGCAGAGAATTATAATATAGGGACTCAATGTGAGTTCTCCAGAAGCAGGTTTTGCTAGGCAGGGTGGTTCTTTGATTCCCTAAGCCACTGGAGTACATAGACTCTTCTTCTTCCTACCAGCTCTGTGACCTTCTAGTCTACAGTGGCATAAGCCCAATATGGTGGTCAGCCCAGACATATTCCTCTATGGGATGGCTTGAATCTCTCAAGCTCTATGGTGCTCAATGTTGCTGCTAGTTAGCTTGGCCCTCTGTCTCTTCCTCCTTATGCTTTACTATCTTCTTTCTCTGTGTATTCCATTCTTCTCTCAACATTCTGGTCTTTTTTTTGTCTCTTCGACTTCATTGCTCTTGACTGTGTATTTTCTTCACTATTCATGGCTTTGAAGCCATTCGAACTCATGCATGTTCGGTTCGTCTTCCGCCTCTGTCGATTCACCTTCTGTAACTGCGCTTGGAGTTTCCTGTTTGGCGTTAGCATGAATTCTCAAGAATTGGTCACGTTTCCTTCTTTAAATGGCGCTAGCCTACTTTGTCGGTTCATTTCTTCAGCTACATCGTGGACGAAGTCTTTCCTCCACCGTGGCAGTCAAAAGATTACAAATCTTTACAAATCGCGCCGTATTCCCTTGTCGATTCCGCTTCTTCCATTGGGCTTGATCTCATTTGTCCGATTTGGATCCCCCAAATCTGATGCCATACGCAAGTCCCACGCGGTTGACTTTCTCGATTGATAACGCGTGATCAACGGCGATTTTCTCTCACCTTCGCTTGCCACGCTTCGATCGTTGAGTGGGATCACTCCGCTCTTGTCCAAAACCATTTATCATTTGAGGGCGCCCCGATCAATACCAATGGTTTTCAGAGCGTGGGTCCCACCTTTGTACGTTTAGCACTTTTTCCTTTTTCGCCCGCAGTTCTCCGGTTCGCCATGTGTCTGTGTGCTTGGGCTTCCACCACTTTGGCCCTGTTTGCCTAGCGATGCGCGATTAGTAGCATGATTAGCGCTAAGTGCTAATCGCACATCAAAATCCACCTCCTTTTCCTGATCCGGGGCTCCAGGGGGCTACTTCTACCTCCTACGTAGTCTCCATGGGCCTTGGTCAGCGTGCTTTGACAGAGGTCATTGTCATTCCACACTGGCTGCCATTGCCATTGGTTCAGGGGTGCTTTTGATCACAATTCTGAATTCATATAGATTTGTCCCGACCTGATATAGTCATGGTTCTTTGACAGTCTTCTATGGATCCAATTCGGATCACGACCTTCCCACTAAAAAGTCTTTTGGACCACCAAAATTTGGTTTTCTTTCGAGCATCAACTAAGTGAGGATATTGCTTCTCACTTGTCCAATCTCAATCCACTTTGCACTGCTCGACTTCGAACCTTTGAGTCCAATTATGAGGTACTCAACATCTCCCCTGCGCGTCGTCCTCACCTTCCTGTCCAAGACTGTGTCTTCCTGCAATTCATGAAGATATTCAGGTAGCAGGTCATCAATAGAAGGCAATTGACTTTGCTCTTCAGGATCCTCAATCATTGAAGGTTTAAACAATCTCAAGCAATCTACATTTATGACTCAGTAGATGTGCATGTAAGCTGGTAGATCAAGGCAAAAATCATTTTCACCAATATTCTCAAGTATCCTAAAAGGTCCATATCTTATAGGCTTTAGATTTTTACCTTCACCTTACATCCTTTCCTTGCTGATATATAGCCAGACCTGGTCTCCAACTTGAAAACTATGCTCCATCCAATCCTTGTCATGCCTAGCCTTGTATTTGGCTTGGCTCTTTTCCAACTGTTCTTGTACTGCTTGGTGGATCTCCTGGATCTGTTCAATGAACTTAGTTTCCTTGTCCACATCATTGTGTCCTTCAACCCTAGTATCTTTACCAAAGACAAAATCCAAAGGTGACCTTGGCATGAAACCAAAACAAGTTTCAAAAGGAGATCTTTGTGTAGAAGAGTGTTTGGCTTTGTTGTAATCATGCTGCACATAACACAAATGTTCATCCCAAAGCTTAGGATGTTTGCTGCAATATCCCCTTAGTAACTGGATCACTGTCCTATTAACTACTTCTGTCTGGCCATCGGTTTGTGGATGAAAAGCTGTGATTTTCTTCAGTTGGGTGTCCATCAGTTCGCATAGACTTGACCAAAACTTCCCCACAAATCGGGTGTCTCGATCAGATACAAGTGGGTAATCCAAAATGAACCCATACATGTTCAAAGAACAATTTCACAGTTTGTTCAGCTGTAATTTGTTTACTACAAGGTATCAAAATACACATTTTTCTGAACCTATCCACAACCACATATAGATAATCATGACCTTTCCTAGATTTAGGCAGTCCTCCAACAAAATCCATGGAAATACTTTCCCAAGGGTGAGAAGGAACTGGTAAGGGAGTGTACAAGCCTAGTTTCTATTGCTGGGCTTGCTTTTAGCACACATAGTGCACCCTCTTACATATCTAGAAATTGTCTCATTCATTTTCAGCCAATAACAAAATCTTTGCATCTGTACAACTATTTTACTTACCCTAAAGTGACCTGATATCAGAGAAGTGCGTGCCTCTCTAATTATCTTTACTCTCTCTATTTGTGAAATGCAAAGTTTCCCACAATGATATAAGAGTCGGTCCTTCACATGATAGTCCAATTATTCTACCTTTTTGCCTTGACTCAAAGTTGCATATACATCTTTAAAGTCCATATCTTGAGCATATTGTTCTATGTAGCTTTCATGAAGCACAAAATTATGCTTAAGTATGGTAGATGCATTTATAATGGGTCTAGATAACATGTCTGCAATCTTGTTGTGTATGCCCTTTTTATATCTGATGACTAGATGAAACTATTGTAGAAAACCCATCCATCTGTAATGTCTTGATTGCTGCAACTTGGTTTGGGAGTATAGATTTGAAGTGGTTGATGATTAGTATGTATCACTGTCTCTTTGCACATTAAGTAATGTTTCCACTTTTTCACACTCTGAACTAATGCATACAATTCTTTATCATATGTAGGATAGTTAACTACTACAGGATTAAAAGTCTTAGAATGATAACATATGGGTTTACCGTGCTGTTTCAACACTGCTCCCATGGCATAGTCACTGGCATCTGTTTGGATCTCAAATGGTCTTTGTAGATCAGGCAGTGCTAGTA
>APFE030217632.1:36552-100224 GCA_000404065.3 Pinus taeda | reverse complement strand
TCCTTCAATTGATCTAAAAGATCATCTATGTGAGGAAGGGGATAACGATTTTTGATTGTTATCTTATTCAGTGCTCGGTAGTCAGTGCACATTCTCCACGAGCCATCTTTCTTTCTCACCAAAATGATTGGTTACCCACATGGTGATGTGTTAGGCTTGATGAACCCCTTCTCGAGCAACTCCTGCACCTGCTTCTTGATTTCAGCATTCTCTAAAGCAAACAACTTGTACATTCCAATGTTAGGCAATGGAACATCTTGCTACAAAATAATATCATGTACTGTTTCCTTTTTGGGCTGCAGACCTTTAGGTTCCTGAACAAAACATCATACTCTGAAACAATCTTTTCTATATCAGCTTGCTGCTTAGCATTACAACCCTCAACTACATTGGTTTGATCAGGTTTCTTTTCCTTTACAACCATTAATAAGAATTGTTTGCATGAATTTATCATTCTTTTCATCTGCCCTGAGTTTATGAGAGTATAATTATTCTTGAGCTTATGAGCTCTTACAAAGTATTCGATTCCATCTTTAACAAGTAGATACTTGTTCTCAACTCTATAGAAAATGGCTTTTCTATCATACAAGTAAGGACTCCCTAAAACAATTCCACATCTATCCAAAGGAATTATGTCTAACTGAACCTCATCTACAAATGCTGACCCAAAAGAAAACTTGAGTTTGCACTGTCTAGTCACTTGTAGTTGTGCTTTATCATTCAACCATCCTAATGGGTATGGTTTCTTATGAGGTGTAGTTGCTAATCCCAATTTCTTTGCAATTGCTTCAGAAATCAAATTTACTTGTGAGCCACTATCAAACAGAGTATAAATCTTTTGATGTTTTGAAATAACTCAAATATGGAAAAGCTCACATCTTTTTCTCTCATGTTCTTCATCAATAATAGTTTGAGCAGAATTACTAGTAGATGCTTCAGAATTCTTACCTTTTATACCTATGGCTGCAATAATTATTTCATCTCCTGAGTCTAACCCCAAATCTTTTTGAATAGATGCAACAGTCTTCTTATTCTTACCCTCAGACTTCTTAGGTCTCAGCTCTAGATGCAGAATCCAACAATTCTCATCATCATGCCCCCCGTTTTTATAGTGAGTGCATGAAGCTTTGCCTTTCTGTGCAGCGTTAGCCTTCCTTGCTTTCCACTTTTTCTTTTTTTTCTCCTTGCTCTTGCTTATAGTTGTTTGGGATGGTTCCCCAACTTCTGGATTTCCATTCTTTCCTCTAGCTTCTAGATGAGTAGCTTGTACAAATACCTCATCTATACTAGTGGGATTAAACATGAGGATGGTATGCTTCATGTAGCTGTGTAGACCACCAATGTACTTCAAAAGAGTCTCTGGTGAGTCTAATGAGATACCCAACATCAATGCTCTCTTTCTGAATTCTTGAGTATACCCTTGCATAATTTTCCCTTTCAACTGCCGAAGAGTTTGCCAACTCATCATGGCTTGTTGCATGTAGGCCAATGGATAAAATTGCTTTTTGATTGCAGAAAAAAATTCACTCTAGACAGAGATGGTCTTACCATGTTTCTTTATGTCATCTTAGGTTCTGCCTTCCCACCAAACCAAGGCAGTGCCTCCTAGGCGTAGGCTTGCCAGCTGAATTTTACTCTTGTTTGAGTTGATATTCTGTACTCTGCAATACACATCAATTTGTCTAATCCAATTGTCCAACTTTTTAGCATTTAACTCTCCATCATATATAGGCAAATAAAATTTAACATCTAGCTTAATCAAAGATTCTTTCTTATTATGCACAGGGCTATTAGGAGGTGTGAGAAAGCTTTCCTCTTTCCCCTTTACTTTTGAGTGGTCATGGGAATGAGACTCATATTCTTCTTTTTCTTGTTTAGAACGTGATGAGTCTTCATCCTTATGATTTTTAAAGTCCCTATACATTTCTTCGACAATAGAATTTATAGCTAGGAAACTCTCTAGGAATTGAGGGTCTGGCCCCATAGAACCTTCCTCTGACATTGTCTTCCGAGAATAGACTCTCCCAATTTCAGGATTAGTTTCGACAAACTCTCCTTCTCCTAATTTGAGCTTTGATCTTGTGAGCATTCACAGCTAAACCAACAAAAGCTTGTCCAACCTTACAACCTAGAGCTCTGATACCACTTGATCTGATATTCACCCTATGAGTGACATCAGTTAAAGATTTATTTTAACAAAGGTATTACAGACTCATGTGCTGGTGTGTGTTCTGTGTTATTTAAGCAACGGATCAATCAGTTTGCTAATACATAGACATTTAAATGGAAAGACGGAGAGAAATATAGTAAGCAACACAAAGGCATAAGAATTAATAAGGAGTACACCCTAATCTCCAGGGCTACATCTCCGGTCCAGCTCTCAGTGGTGGCTTTGTTTTATTGTGTCTTTAAGCAGGGAATTACAATATAGGGACTCAATGTGAGTTCTCCTGAAGCAGGTTTTGCTAGGCAAGGTGGTTCTTGGATTCCCCAAGCCACTGGAGTACATAGACTCTTCTTCTTCCTACCAGCTATGTGACCTTCTGGCCTACAGTGGCATAAGCCCACTATGGTTCTCAGCCTGGACAGATTCCTCATTGGGATGGCTTGAATCTCTCAAGCTCCCTGGTGCTCGATGCTACCACTGGTCAGCTCGGCCCTTTGTCTCTTCCTGCTTATGCTTTATTATCTTCTTTCTCTGTGTATTCCATCCTCCTCTCGGGATTCTAGTCTATTTTTCCTCTCTCTAACTTCACTGCTCTTGACCTTGTATTTTCTTCACTGTTCATGGCTTTGAAGCCATTAGAACTCATACCTTTTTAGTTCCTCTTCTGCCTCTATTGATTCACCTTCTGAAACTGCGCTTGGATTTCACTGTTCAGTGTTAGCATGAATGCTCGCGAAGTGGCCATGTGTCCTCCTCTAAACGGCACTAGCCTGCTTCGTCTGTTCATTTCTTGAGTTACGTTGTGGATGAAGTCTTTCCTCCATCATGGCGGTCAAACGGATTCCAAATCTTTACAAATCGTAGCATATTGCCTTGTCGATTCTGCTTCTTCCATTGGGCTTGATCTCAGCCGTTCGATCTAGATCCCCCAGATTTGATGCCATACGTACGTCCCGCGCGGTTGACTTGCTCGACCGATAACGTGCGATCAACGACGAATTTCTCTCACCTCCACTTGCCACGCATCGATCGTTGAGTGCGATCGCTCCGCTCTCGTCCAAAACTATTTACCATTTGAGGGCTCCCTGATCAATACCACTGGTTTCCAGAGCATGGGTCCCACCTTTGTACGTTTAGCGCTTTTGCCAATTCAGCCCGCGGTTCTCCAATTCACCATGTGTCCATGTGCTTGGGCTTCCCCCACTTTGGCTCTGTTTTCTCGGTCATCAAAATCCACCTCCTTTTCCCGATCTAGGGCTCTCAGGGGCTACTTTGACCTCTTGCGCAGTCTCCATGGGCCTTGATCAATGCACTTTGACCGAGGTCCTCGTCGTTCCACGCTGGCTGCCATTGCCACTAGTTCAGGGGTGTTTTTGATCATGCTTTTGAATTCTTATAGATTTGTCTAGACCTGATACAATCATGGTTCTTTGACAATCTTCTATGGATCCAATTTGGATCAATGGATGCAATGGTGACTCATCAAGGATGCTCTGAACAAGGGTGACCAGACAAATAGGCCCGGTGGGGACCGTGAAAACATGGGTAAATGATGGTTACTCATGAAGAAAATTGGCACATGGTATGACAAGTATTAAGAGGAGGTGTTCGTCAAAGTACAAGTGTCACTTTATGAAGAAATTTGATTTTGAGAGGTGATGAAGTGACCCTTCTTGGAAAAATGGCTTCCTAGTGAAGTGTCAAATCATCAAACAATGAGGAAGACCCATTATAGAGCTTGATGAGATATTTCCAACGATGTTGATGGTTTGTCAAACTAAGCTACGTTCTGTTCTCAATGTGCGACAGAAAAGTTGTGGGTTTTCCTATAAAAGGGCGTTTTCCCTCCAATTTGAATTCATTTGCTAAGTGAGTTGTGGTGAATTTGGAGGGGATGAAGAGGCCCTAAATATTGTGGAGATCGTAACAACAAACCGATCATCAGAATCAGGATCTATGAATTTCAGACAAGTGGCCTTACTTGTCTAAAGATGACCTTAATGCTCCTTGGAATGATGGTTCTTGGTGAATAATTAAGGGAAGAGGAAAATGAGAATGAAATACTAGAGGAGGTCTAGAATCATCCTCACCCATGAAACCAAACATGGGGACTATGTGGAGATAGAGTAGAATATTTGAAGATATTGTATCAAGCGTCTATGATATGCGATGTGCATATGGCTCACCAGAGAGGTTGATAGGACAAACTATCCAAGGAATGGGAGGATAGTCAACCATTTGAGATCCAGTGGGATCTAGGCCGAGACTTAATTGAGAAGATGGCCAAGGAAAAAGGCATCATGCCCCCAAGCATGGGATATCACCTGCAAGAATATGTGATGGAGGGGACTAATCTGGTATGCAAAGGTGGGAATGATGTCCCTTATCAGGAGGATTTTGTGGAGCACCATTGTGTTCCAAGTGCTCGAAAAAGGGATTCAAGCATCTCATCCGAACTTGGCATGAGATCCTCAAAATGATGATAAGGAGATGTAGGGGCCTATGTGCCCCCCTAGTATGCTATGGGTGTACTGGATGTATTTAGAGTGGTGGACTCCAAATATGGGAGGAAGTACCCACAATGGTGCATATTGTTCCAAGGAGGATTAGGGGTAGTCATGGCTTCCATGATGTCTTCATCAGAATGGAAGATGGGGGGATGAGAGGAAGACTGACTACATGATGCGGCGGTGGTACCTGGTGCATCATCATGAGAAATAAGGTTCTCATACGCATCATCTGAAATGGTAGATGAAGAACTAGTAGATGGAAGATCTACCGATGTTGAGACTTGAGATTCTATCGAAAGAGGTTTGATAGAAGTGTGCGCAGAAACCTCAGAAAGGTTTGCCTGCGAGGAACTCAATGACGATAGGTAAAGGATATGGCTTGTGGTGTGTGTCATCTCGACATCAGGGGGAGGGATCACGATGGTGGGACCAGAGTCCCCCTGTTCTGGTTGACTAATGGTATCATAATCCATGGGTAGAGGAGTAGGTTTTCCACTATGAGTGGTCTCGTATTCGCGAAGTGCCTCTAGAAAATCACGATATTGATCGAGATGATGGAACAATGGGAATATTGACCATGATGATCACACAGGGTACAACGGTGATTTATGCACAATGTTAGAAGTTTCTTGGGTGGACCCGACAAGTTAACATGGAATTTAGGTATATTTGACTCAGGGAACGTTTCATGAACCAAAGGTTTGAGATGAGGAAGTTTGGGACAATTATTGGTGGCATGCCCAACCACTTTACACAAAGCACATAGAGGTGATGACTTTGGGGCCTTGGGGGCTGGAGGAGCTTCGGGAGCCTTGTCCTTCAGTTGTTTACTCTTAGCTTTCCCTCCCCTGTCCAGATGCTTTCATAATAGGAGTGGATTCTTGTTGAGTTTGTGATGGAACTGAAGCAGCGACAGGGGCTGTAGGGACTGGTTGAACTGGGGTCAAAGCATGATAAGGTCTTAGCTGACTAGGAGGAATTCTTGCAGGGGGGTCGATGTACCATACTGGAATCCACAAAGTCATGTTAGGAAGGACTAACAAAGCCATGACAGGGACATAAAATACTTTTGAAGGGGGGAATAAGAAAGGTATTTGGCCTACAGGGTAATGTCCTAGTGGAATAGCTCCTCGGTTGTTGAGACTTGGAGGAACAGTTCTTGGTGGAAACATAGGAGAGGCACCCACAAACTAAGGAGGTTTTGGGGGGGTGGATCCAAAGGAATCAGCTGGGATGGAAACAACATGGTGCTAAGGAGCTGGTTGTTGATTGGATGTACTAGACTACTTGAGAGAAGTGCATGACACTTGTAACATGCAAACACTCATAGAGTTAGTCCCTAAGATGAGGGAGGGAGGACTAGGGAAAGCACCCAACAATGAGGAATCTTTGTAGACTCTAGGTGAAACATCAGTGAGAGAGGTTGAAGACTACTTATCTGACATTGACAAGATAATGGACTTAGGGGAGGACACAGATGTAGTCTTGTAGTAGGTCAATTGATCGATGGTAATGATCTTCCCTTCATGAGGGAATCACAACTTGCGGAACACCACAGATGAGACAACTGACATGGCATATGTGTAACTAAGACCTAATAGAATGTTGTAATCCAAAGGGGCATCAATAACCTCAATGCCAACATGGATAGTCTTGCCCACAAGGGTCACGGTACAGTTGCAGTACATGCTAAGGGTTTGGGAGGAGTGTATGTCCCAAGCATGCAAAGTGATGGTGGAGGGGGAAAAATCAAGTGACTTAAGTTGTTTCCAAACAACAATAGACATCACACAGGTGGATGCACCTTCATCAATAATGCATCGGGAGATGATGGCATTAGAGACTCTAATTAGTACCTAGAAAGCAATAGATGAAGGAAATGGGGGATGTTCTGATGTATCAAATGATAGTCAAAAGGATCTACTGCACCCAAGGAAATTAGTAGATATTTCTTTTTAGATGGGCACAACTGGAGGACTTCTAGCGTTGACATGGCTGCATGTGATTGTGCCAAGTCATTTACTATACTGTATGTATGGGCATCACGATTAGAAGCTACATTATAACATAATGGTCCCTTTGGGATCTTGGGAATGATATCAACTTTAGGTTGAGGGATCTGTAACAGACCATTTGGTGTTATAAGAGGCTCAACAGATGCTTTGGTTTTGGACACAGTGGCAGGCGAAGTCGATGGCTTGTCATATTGATGCGATCGAGTTTGCAGGTTGATATCGGAGGGATTAACCTCATTAGAGTTCATCATAAGGATCTTGTAGTCACCATGACTAGAAGGTTGGGGGGAATGGGCTGTTTGACCTGGCTAAGGTTGAGCAGCAACAAATCCTTACCGAGGGAAAGGATTTGTGAGCATTTCTAGTTGAGATGGCGTAGGATTATGAGGTGATTTTTGAGCTCAAGAAGCTTCTTGAGATTCCCACATTCGGTGCATCTAGGGTAAGAGAGGACACTCACGTGTATCATGGCCATGTACACCACAACATGCACAAGGCTTGTTCGTTCAAATAGCCTTGTTCTGCTTGGGCTAACTACCCTATTGCTGGTTGTTGATGTTAGGCTAGTTCCCATAGGGTTCACTAGGTTGATTACCTTGATTACCCTAGTTACCCTTGTTAACTTTCCCTTTATTCTTTTTCTTCAAATTTATGGGATTGGTTGCACTATATTGCACAAACACTTGACCTTGAGGGGGTGGTGGATGTTGGGGATGAGGGTGCATGGGAGGCTACGATGCTAATGATTGAGGGGATAGAGCACTCAAGTGTGCATAAGGAGGAGGAAAAATTTGGTAGACATGTTGGGGCCCTAAAAACATGTTGCTAGCAGGAGGGGCATGAGTGTTAGAGGAACTGGTGCCCCCTGCAGATAGCCATAAATTTGCTGAGTATATGGTGAAGGTTGTGAAAGGGTTCCAATGATATTGTTGGTGGCATGAGATGCCCCTGATTCATTGGCACCCCCAGGACGAAGGAGGTCTAGAATGAAATATTACCAAATTGTGCATAAATAAGGTCATATCTTAGAGCAATTTGGAGAGATTCTTCCTCCATCCGAGGAAAATGGGATGTGACATTATTTGCAATGGGTTATAAAATGCTCCTAAGAGACTAATATAGACATGGTCTTTGAAGGGCAGGGCACATCATGTGCTTCTCCTTCTGTAACACTCTTGAACATGGTCAGAAAGGTGAGTGGTGGAGGACTGATGAAATGAGGTCAATAGCTCTGTACCAGTGTCGTATTAGAGAGGTAATTGGAACTATAAGAGGAACGCTTTAGTAAGCATTGCGAAAATGGAATGAGATGCAACGAGTTGATCTACATACCATTTTGTAGAGTCTCTAATGAGCGTGCATTGGAATAGATAAAGATGAATGGAGTCATTGATAATGGAGTTGGATGAACACCATATGTGGAAGGATTAGACATGGCTGGTAGGATCCTCTCCAGCATTTCCCTCAAACATTGGGATGTTTGAGGTAAGGTTAGTTGGCATAGAAGGCCAACCAACATCGTGGTGTATGGGCTAATTTATTAATTGGCTAAAATATGGTAGGCTTAACCCAGCCATAAAGGGGAGCTTGGGGGCTGCCAAAATGGTTCTTGAGATTGTTCCTCTTGATGTGACCACTGGGATAGAACCGGAGCCAACACTAGGTTGGGTTCCAGCACCAGTTGTGGATCTAGAGATGGTGATGATATGTGGAGAAGGAGGCTCAGAATTAGATGAGGAATTAGATGAACTAAGAGAAGAGTGAGTATGGGGAATCGAACGGCTATGAACTCAAACCTGATGAGGTGGGGTAATATGCCTAAGAGGAAACCGAGGGTGAAGGCCTAATAGACTCCGTGACAAACGCCTTGGTGGCACAATGGTGGTAAGACACATGCGACACGAAATTGGTGAAGGGAGTGTTATAGAAATATTTGGGCACATCAAACCCAAAATTATATGTAAATGTATTAGGTATCATCAACCCCTAAAAGAGTTGTTCATACCCTAAAGGAACATAGTCATCCAAGGAAAATTTTAAGGATGGAAAATTTTCTTGAACTTTAAAACATTGGCGAATCTCACTAATCCCTAATATGAAAACTATAAAATGTTTATTGATATATTTTGTAAAATTATTCAAATTTATAATCATTTTATATATAGTCTCTATATAACATTGGCAATTTTTAAGGTAAAATAATTTTATATTCTAAAATTTGGGCGAATCATCTTTTATAAAAATGGAAATTGGCGAATCTTTTTGTGGAAAAATAATGGAAAATTAGCCCACTGGGCGAATATTAGCCCCTAAAATTTTCCATGTAGTCATCTGAATACATCATTCCCAAAATGTTCCATCTCAGAAACCATCCATAAATTTCCTAAATTGAAGCATACTGACTACTCCACTGGAAAAGTGCGATGCGCTGAGTGGTACATTTCTAGGGTGCGATGCATATTGTTTAGGCCTTCTATAGGGTGAAATGGGTGAGGATGGACAAATGTCCAAGACAGTTTGCTATGTGGTTGCTCATGGAACCTTCTAGAAACTTCTCTTGTGCCACTTGCCTCTCTGAATTCGCTCAAGGATGAATAAGGGATCTAAGAAATTTCCAATCCCTTCTCTTGTGGAACCAATTGTAACAAGTGGAATGACACTAATCAAACCCCATGGATGACTCACACCTTTGCACACATCTATAAATGGATCCCTCATCCAAGAGATATAGAGGCTAGAACATTGTGAATTACAAGGAAGTGCTGATAATTTGTCATTGAGGAGAGAGCATTGTATTGTTGTTGGTGTGATATTTCTATTTCATGAGGTAAAGAAGGATTGAGGTTGGGAGGATGGCACTGGATCAGACAACTGGGTTGTAATTCTCCTTTCTATCAATAAAGCTCTTCAAGTTTTCTTTCATATGATTGTGCAATTGTGAATGTTATCATTTGTGAATGCTATCATTTGTTCATTATATTCCTGATTCTGTGATGTTTATGTTGTAATAGATCACGATGCTTTGACGGTTCTTTGTTGTTGTACTTGTACAGGTACTCTCCAAGTGTGTTACGTATGGGGAGGAGTTGCAAGATCTGCCAAAGGAGAGAGAGAGCAAGCAAGGGATTAAGCGGAAGTTCCAGGTTGGTTCCATAATCTTTCTCTTATCTGTTACACATAGAATAAATCATTGAATTGCTTTAAACTGTTGTTTCTAGAGTAGCCGCCAAACCTAGAGGGCTAGAATTCTTTAGGAATATTAGTTTTCCTAGAAAAAAATTGGCGACCATACTGGGGAATGATCAGATATTTGTTTTTTGTTATTTTTCTTCTTGTGTTCAATTTAATAAGCTATAGATAGAGTCTGAAGTCAGCTAGCTAGCCTTTGAACTGCTCTTGCTTTGCAATTGCATAGGAGATGAATGCTGCTTTAGTCAATCTTTGGTTTAGTTTATGAATTAAACATTTGACTTGAAAGCACATCTAGATGCCCTTTTGGTAGCTCAGTAACGTCTCAAGACATTCCATCATACTTTTCTCATCATTGTTCATCAAAACCTAGCTTAACTCATTGAAAACAGCTCCACATTTAAGCCAAAACCCATTTCAATTGCGCTCCCTGAACCATCACACTATCTTCCACTATAAATCAATATGCATTGCACCTCCCAAGTGCAGTAAGTGTGATGCATCTCAGTTTCTGTGAAGCCTAGGTGCGATGATTGACTGAACTCATTTTCCATCTAGAAATTGAGGGTTTTTGACCTTGTTTTCAGTTTTGTTTGGTTGTTTTGCTGCATATGAACAGTGCCTCTTTACTAAAGCTTACTTGCATCAATTAGATCAGCCTCAATTACATTAGGATTAGTGAATGTTTTTTTTTATTTGTTCCTCATTTACAATCCTTTGTCGAAAAGTTGTTTTAGTCGATTTGTCGCTTTGATACAAAAAGTGTCGTAATTGTCATTTTGTGTCGAAAAGAGAAGTGTCGTAGATTCTTCCTTCCATTAATCATTGATTGAACTTTTCTTGATGTATTTGATTTGATTTTTTTACATTAAAAGTGTCAAAATATTTTTTTTTTCAAAATTGAAAGTGTCGTTTTTGAGTCTTCCTTTCCCTTTTGAAGAAGAAATTGTCGAAAATGTCACTTTGAGTGAAATATTTCAGATCTTTGCTACATTTAGTTTTCCGTTTGGAATTTTTCACATTAAGGAAAGCGAAAACAAATACATGCATTTGAATTTAAAATTTTTTGATTTGTGTGTGAAATGATGATTTAGGGAAATGCACTAGTGTGTGCCCTTTACTCTTTGCGTAAAAGCACTGTTATCTTTTTTCCCTAGTATCTAGGATTTTCATTTCTCAAATAAACAAATATTGTTTATCATTGTAGATTTCATCTTAGGAATTTTAGATCATCATCACGCGGTGAACCATTGAAAGGAAAACTCTAAACAAGATCAACTTTAAAATGAATTTTAATGAACCTAACAATGCTTTGGAACTTAACACAACATATCTAGAGGTCTAGGCTAGTGACGTGTTCCGACGTCGTTAAAACTAGTGGCTATTGTTTTCATTGAAGGTTGGGTGATTCCTCCTCCTTGATATGAAAAGTGATAGCATGGACTTGTGCTCCCTGTACCGTCGCATATATATTGGGAGACCATAATAGGCTTAAATCCTTTATCCATAGGAAACTGAGTCTACCGCCTTATTGATCGCAATGCACTGAACACAACATTCAGGAAGATTGACTACCGTACGTAAGTCCTTGGTAATTTATCTTTAATTTATCACCAAGGTGTATATTGCAGTTTTGCAATTGGTTTGGTAATCCCTTTGTCTAGATTCTCCAGAGTAGTCTCTTTCGTTCCTTTTCAACTCTTTAAAAGAAAAGGTCCATCTAAGCACTTGTCCTTTCAGGCTCATTAAAAATCGAAGGAGAATAGATTCATCTTTAGCTTTTTCTCGACTCTTAAAAAATGAAAAAGAAAAGCTGTGTCCAAGCATAATTAAAATTAATTGATTTCGGAATAACATCCCTATTCCTTATTTGATCTTAGGTTGAGACAAATGGCGACAAATCCGGAGTCCACTGATCAAGGAATCCCTTTTGATGGGAATCCTAGTCCTTTTCCTTCTTTCAAAAATATTGGTGCTCCTTATATGGCTACATTATCCCTTCCGAGACTTACCATTGGCTTGCGAGTATGGATGTTTTCAACCTCTTTGGTTCAAAATGTCGTGATTTCTCCACAATTGAGTACACCTTTAGCTGGACAAAATCAACCTCTAGTTGATCCTGAAGTTGACCCTTTTCCTTCTTCCTCTTTGCTTGGTGAAAGTATTGATACTAGTAACCAGGTGGCTAAGAAGAAAAAGAAAGGGCAAGAGAAGAAGAAGAAGCCAATCCTGCAAGGGGGAAACCAAGAAACCATTACTCTGAATGCAACATCTGATGAAAATCCATCCATTAATCTTCACAAACCAAAATATCCATGCATAATTTGCGTGGGAGACCATTTTCATCGAAATTGTCCTTACTTTCCTCAGATCTTGAAACAATGGTCTTCCAGTTCACACCATCCCATGTCATCAACCTCTGGAGATCATGTTGGTAACACACCATCAACTAGTGAAAGTAAAGTTCATGGACAGAAAGGAAAGGGTCAGGTTTCCATGTAGGTTATGTGAAGGTAATCATTCCCTTCACCTTTATCCTTTTTTTGATGAAGCCAAAAGAGTGTTGGATAACTGCCCTGCTTTGCCGTAGCGACTTCCATTTGGTTACAAGAAGCTCTCCCTAAATCCTTCACTAGTTGAAGAACCGACTGGCCAAAATCAACCGTCGGTCAAAACCACTCTCTCTAAAAGTGAATCCAGTGAGTCTATACCCAACCCAAATCAACAGGTCGAAACACAACTTGACTTAATTTCATCTTCAGCCAATCGTACCTTTCCCGAAGAGAGTGAAAATGATGTCATTCAAGTTCTTTTTGTTACTTTGGATTCTAACGAACTTGGGGGCAATCTGCCTGTTCCATCAAGACAGGATGAAAATACTCCAGTTCTTGTAACACAAGGGGTTAATTCTCCCGTTTCTTTGGTACCCCCTCCAAGTAGTCTAGTCACTTCCTTTAATTGGAATCGACTAGCAGGATCCAACCTTCCTTCTTATGTGCCTTTCCAGATCATAGTACAAGTCTGTAAAATGATTGTTTCTAACACTATTATAGATGAAAGTGCATCAGTAAGTATCCTTTCTTCAACTGCTTGGAAAGCACTTGGTTTGCCATCACTTGTGCCTGTTACACATAATTTGTTGGGCTATAACAGAGGAACCAATCTACCGTTAGGGATCCTTCCTAAGTTACATATTACTTTGGGAGGAAAGATCATTTATCTAAACGTGATGGTAGTCCCTGGACCTTTAGATTACAATTTACTTCTTGGGCGTGACTATGTTTATAACATGGGAGCTATTGTTTCAACACTCTTCCGAGTGATGTGTTTCTCACATCGAGGCAAGATTGTCACCATTGACCAGCTTTCATTTCCCAGTCCAAACATAGCTTCAAGTCAATCATCGTCCCTAAGTGGTCCATTTATATCGATGGTATCATCCCCGCCATCAGTTAATTATCTGGCAACCTGTTCCATACCTACATCAACTGGGGATCAATTTAGTGATGTTGTACATCATGTACTGGGGGCATTGGAACCAGATTTCTCCTTCATGACCTTTTACAAGTTATGATCGGGAGCTTGAGGATAGTTCCTTGTCTTGTGTCAACCTCATTAAAAAATTAAACCAAGGATCTGAGCAGATTTCCTTGTCTTGTGTCAAGCTCATTAAAAAATGAAACAGGGACCCCTGGATAAAAGTTGCAAGCCGAGTCTTTGATTAGATCTCGTAAAATCCTGGTCGAGTCTAAACATGAAACTAAATCCAAGCATAGTTCCCTATGGATAAATCTTGTCTAAAAATGAACCCATTTTCAAGTTTTAAACCCTTGTGATTTCCATTCTGTCAGCCTTTTGAGCGTTGGTTGTTTTCATCTCATCACCACCATCTCGTTGGCCGATCATATGCTTTCACTTGGTTGTTTTACCCTTTTTGAGGAATAGTTGTAATGGTGGTCTTATTAGCCAACCCCTTCACATAAATCAACATGTTTTGAGAAGTTCCAAAATCACTAGAACTAGTTGCTACCCTAGACACCACTCGTTTCTCAAAATAGATTCCTCTTTAAACCCTTTTCAGACTTGTTAAATATGAAAAGATTGTCGAGTGCTTGTCTTTTCTAGCTCGTTAAAGTATTGGAGATGTCATCCCTCCTGTATTATTTTATCCTGTTTCGGACCTGAGGGATTACTTTATGAAAAATAACTTACGGAGTTTTCTTTTCGTCCCTTTTCAAAATCTCTAAAAATGAAAAGGATCGAGTTATCCTTGTCGTTAAAATAATTAAAACAATAGCGACAAACTTGTCCATCTAGACGAGGCCGAGTTTCACTGTCGCTAGACTCATTAAAATATTAAATAGTGACAGGTTTTCCCAAAGGATGAATTATAGAACAAGCATATGTCATCCTCCTGAAGCTTGACAAAAAAAAAAGAGGCAATGGTCAACAATGACTGGTGAAAAAGGGAAAAAACTTGAAGAATTTATGGTAAGCAAGTCGCTCTTGAACATGACACTTTCAGTTCATCACCATTATTGAGTTGAGTTGGGTTATTCTGTTCACCGGTCATCTCATCATTGGTCTTTCATACCATCCATATTTTGGGGTTAACATTGTAGAAATTTGAATAATATAACACTTATTCACAAAGATTATCCTAATTATACACTATTTGCGGAATGCATGCATAATACATAACTTCCTCTACCATTGATCATCAATTTGCGGAATTAAAAACAATTGCATGCGCACATTGAAACATTAATCACACATATCAACATAGTATGTAATGGGGAAAGCATACAACTGAAAACCTCTGACTATCTGTATATTATGATGATAGAGAACATGTAACAATACATAGTACAATACTCCTCACAAGTACTCAGTATTATCTCCACATGCTACACACAAACTAGCTCAGATCTGAACAAGCCATGGGTTCAAATCTCCTCCACTGTTTGCCTGCCTCTACTGCGCAATCCCTGTTGAGAATAGATCTGATCCAAGTTCGAATTCCCTTGGCATGTACTACGCAATCCTCATTGGCAATCTCAATCAATGATTGTGCAAATCTCATGCACAGCTATAGTCACAACTGATAGTAGTCTCACCCTTTCACTCACTTCTAACAGTTGTCTCCACTGAACTATCCATGCACTAAGTTAACTGATGTATTCTTTAGTTGATTTATGAGTTAATAATTAGTGAATTAATTAATAATCAATTCACACCACTCATCACTAGTGTATTTGTCAGTTAGACTAAATACAACTAGTTCAACTAAGTCAAACTGAACACAACTCCATCAACTCCTCAATCAACTCCACCAAACTCAATCACTTGAGTTCTAATTGAAGTCCATCATGCAATAGCTCAACTAACCCATAGGAAAAATGTATTTCCTTCTGGCATTTGCATGTGCCACATCCGTAGCTCGAACTGAAGTGCTGCAAGAGGATAAGATAATGTTTATAGTCCAAATATTATTAAGAGCTAATAATATTCGACTGTTCTATTTTTTGACTGGCAGTCTAAAAATAGACCCCACCCATATGTCTAAAAATAGAGGTCCATCTATTTTTACCAACATGCCCAATCATCCATAAATAGCATCCTGCAACTCATAGACCATGATCCATATGTCTAAAAATAGACATAGTCTAAAAATAGACTTTGCGCCAAAAAATAGCCTACGAGCCCACTTAGTGAAGGCGACTTCTTTTCACTAAGCTCCATCATCTTGTTGCATTTTCAACAAATCAAAACTCAGCTAGGGCTTCCAAAGGCCATCCACCTGAACCCATCAAATAATGATTCCACCTCACAGTTGGACATCACAAAACCATCATTAGATTGGTCTCCATCCAGCCTTCCAGGGCTTCCAGAGTGTTTATTCCAAACAAGGCTTCCAAGTCTAGTAATAACCCACCAAGGGATTCCAGAATGATTTTCCAACCAAGACTTCCAAGACTAGTAACTCAACCCAAGTTGTTATGGGGATTCCAGAGTGTTTGTCCAACCATGGCTTGCAGGAACTAATAAATCAACCTAATCTAAGGAATCATGAGAGACAAGCAAAAAAATTCATGAAATTACAACCCACAATCACCATGACTATCCAGAAAATGGAAGGACTAGGCAACCCACTGTCGATCCAGGCAATCCTCTACGCCAATGACAAATCATGACCAGGAATCCACATGCATATGTCATGCATATCTAAACTAGTGAACAAATCATACATGCAACTTGATACCTGCAATAAAATCTAATGTAGATGTTGATGTCAATGCCTTCTTGTGCTTTCCTGCTTTTCCTTTTCCTTCTTACTCCAAGAATCTAAGTATGCCACACCCTCCAAGAGTGCTCCAATAAAAATCTAAGTATCCAAGAGTATAAGAGAGAGAGAGAAAGAGAGAGAGAGAGAGAAAATGAGAGAGCTCCAACACTGAATTAACAAAAGGTTACCAATTGATACTCAGAAGCCTTTTTATGAATGAGGCCTCTATTTTCTTCATTCTCCATTGTTTTCCTTCAATTTCATCCTCACATGCAACTTGTGACCTTTAATCTTCCTTTTCTTCTAATTTCCATTATTTTCATAAATAAATGTGCAAAAATACATTTTTACCTCTTTAATGCCTTAGCTATTGCCTTTGCCAATTTCCTTAGCTATAAACAACCAGATGAACACCCACTGGGATGTCTTTCCCACCATTCAAATTGGAATATGTGTCCCATCATCCGTGGTATTTATATATTTTTACATGGAATTTTCCCTAGGGCTGTTACAAAACCCTCCCCCTTGGGGGAACACTGTCCTCAATGTTCAGTGACACCTATAACCAACAAGACTGCTGAAAACAAAACATACTACCCATGGAGCTTTATAACATATCTCATTGCAGTATTTACAATGACCATCTGCTAAAACATGACAAACATATCATTTACTGGAGCTTTATAACACAACTCATTATGGTATTTACATAACCACATATACACATACACATTTACTTCAACCAGAAAGTAACCATACTGTCTATGGAGCTTTATAAACCCAAATCAATACAATATTTACAATAATATACACATATACACATTTTCTCAACCATCAAATAGAAAGATATGATGTCTGTATCCACAACAAGGGAATCCAGAGGCTCATACCTCCACCCTCAAGTAATACCAGGATTCACCTCCTTCCCGGGAAGTCCATAATCCACTGTCATAGTGAAACTGCATCCAATTTCCAGCACTATAATCCTGCACCACTTGTCCTCTCAGTGAATAGTTACCGAATCATTGTTCCAGGGCGCACTCCTAATGTGCATTTGATTCCAGCTGGCAATGATCATGACCAAAACAATTCCATCCCCGACCTTCCCTTCTTTGCTATACAGTCCCTCAGGCAATCGGCCAACCCTTCGATGCAATCACTCACCTTCAAGTTCCGTTGGCACCCCAATTCCAAGTAGTCCATCCCTTGGCAAGGCTTCCTCACATTGAGAGATACAAAAACCAAGGCATATCCCTGCCTCAAAGCATCATACCAATCATAACATGCTCATGGAAATCAATGGACACAATTGGGCACCAGTGTTCCATAATGACCCTGTTCTTGAAGTGCTTTACCAACATACTGCTGCATGTTCCAATTCTTTTCATTGTTGTTGTTGATTCTTCTAGTTGATTTCAATCACCCAACCCGACATTTCATGCATTCTCGTACCAAGCATATAAATTCCATTAGATTTAAAATAAATTCACATCATACCTCATTGGTATCTTGTCATTAAGGTACATTTTCACTCTTGTTTGCTTCCTGTCACAACAAGTCAAACTAGCATATTTGACCAAATCAACATGTATAAAAATATCTCATCAGGTTAGCTCAAAACATAACCATCATAGATCAAAATCATAAATCATATGCATAGTAAAACTGAAATACAGTATTGATACTTATCCTTCATCAATCCTTACTTCTGCCTTTGTTCTTTTGTACACACACCGGATCGGTTGTCACACCCAAAAAACACCTAGCGCCTACTCCTCCACCAGATGCACATACGCATAGTTTGCATCACACACATACAACCACACATTCCATACAACACCATGCAACACATGCACCTATACCTGACATACAACACATACACCTACACCCAATGTATTTACATATATGTGAATATGTACATCAGAAGACATTCATCCACACACAACATGTGACACCACAAAATGTATACATGTACACCTAATATACAACACAACTCATACACCTACATCTGGTATACAAACAATACATGCACATACACCATGCACATACCTAGTACCATATGCCTTCAACACAGCATGTATGACATGCACATAATACTATACGTGTACTAGTACCATACGTACAACATGTACACAATACCACCTGTACACTGCACCACTTGCACAACAAGTGCACAACATCACATGTACATGGTGCCACTTGCACAACACCACATGTACACTGCATCATTGTACAACATGTACACAATACCACAAGCATGACATCTACACGACGCCACATATACACATCGCCACATGCAAGACATGTACACAACACCACCTGCACACAAAACCATTTGTACAACATGTACACAACACCACATGCACACAACACCACTTGTACAATCATGCACACCACGACATATGTACATAGCAACATGCATGCAACACCACATGTACATAACACTACATATCCAACATGTACATAGCATCATATGTACACAACACCCCATATCCAACACTAACAGAACACCATATGCATACAACACTGCATATCCACCATGCACACAACACAATAGGTACACAACACCAAATATACAACATGTACATATTACCATATATACCCAGCACTGAATATGCAACATTCATATAACACTCTGCACTAACATCCTGTACATAATATTTCGTAAACAACATGTACACACACTACATATGCTTAATACGCACAATCATCACATATGCAACATGTGCAACATATACAACATATGCACAACAGTAATGCCACACATCTAAAACCACACTGTCCTTACCAAGAAACCTTGCTTCCAATGTCGTATTCATGCTTATCCTAACATGTCGTAGACCACGCTACTTTCATTTAACTGATGTATCCCTTGGTATAACCTATCCATAACATAAACATAATATAATCACATAATATCAACTCATAACCACATGATACTTACCTCATATATTTGTCAAGATACTCTTCCCAATTGATTCCTTGTAAGACCATGAACCTCATCATATCACTCTCATGCATAGGCAATCATTCCTCCACTAGAATGATCCTTGACAACCCAGTCAAACAGTGACATAGATACATAGATACATACATATATAATCACTAGCATGAAACAATCATCATCCTGTCAGACAACAACATACATACATACATGTAGACATATATAAACATCAACATAATCATGGTCATAACATAATTACTAGATAACAGGGTCAAGGTTAAAAGAACTTCCTTTATTCATGCACAACATGCACGCCATTGAGAACAATGGTTCCCAACATAGATAAGGCATCTGAAACCTCAGATATATTTACTTTACCTTTTCTGGTTACCTTCCTCATGATTGTTCTATTATCGTCCATTTACCACAATGGACACAATCAGTCCAACCGACAATCATAGTCTTACCTTCCGTTGTGCTTACTCATGCACAGAGATTCATTTGGGTTCTTACGTTACCTGTTGGGTACCATACATCTCTCCTCGAGCTACATTAACTTTCATTCTTCCAAACAATCCCTAAGACTCAAAACATAAAAGGCAAGACAAGAAACAACCAAGAAGCAAGAAAAATAAAACCTTTGAAACCAATAACAATATGACACCACAAACAAAGTGGCAAGGCCTTGCACCAAAAAACAAAAAAAACAAAAACCACGAATCAGGGTTAACAATTCATAAAAGACCAAAAGCACAAGACTAGCAACAAACACCATGATTCAATCCCCATAGTTCCCTAGGAAAACTCAATCTGAGCCTTCTTCAAGATTTCATGGCAATCTCTCTTGCCATGCAACTCCCTACTCATGTTGCCATTAACACATAATTGTTAGTGCATAAATAAAAATAGCAATATACTAGTTACCTCATCTTGTTGTGCCAAGCACGTTTCTTGGAAACTGAACACATCCACACCATCTCTCAAGGGACTCCAATCCTTTCATAGATCCACCTGTAACTAGAGACTAACTAATATACTTGTCAAGTACATGTTCATAAATATAGCACATATCCACATAATGTCAAACAAATCAAGGTTAAGAAGACTCCCTATATGCAAAGCACTCATTTGTTTGGAATTAGGGTTTCCAAACCTAGCCAAATGAATTCTTTTCCAACTCCTTTCTTTCACCCTTTTTACCTTGCTGCAATCAAGGCTCACTATGCATTGCCACATCACCCAACTATTAGTTATATAAACACATCAACTATTACCTTGTCAGGCTAATACCAACATGCTTCCTGCAACTACTCACACATGTCAACCACATGTTTCAAATATCAAGACAATCATATCTATCAATTGAAATCAACCTTTACCAAGACTAACAAACATGTTGTAATCCATAGTCAACTCATAGTCATTAGACATAATGCTAAAAATATCACCTACTACATTCAAGTACCTATCAACTGTCTCAACACATATGTATTAGTACAATCATCTTAAAACAAGATCATTGGAACACATACTCATATTATGCAATTCACCAAACATTCAACCAACTTACAAACATACCATGTTAAATGAATCAACCAGATGACGCAATAGACACAAAACATTCGAACACCAAATAGATAACATAGTCAAACAATCAAGCACCAAATGTACGACATAAGCAAACTCATACCTTAATGTATTTTAGGGGATTTTATCTTGTCTGCACAATCAATTTAGGTTAGCACGATACAACTTCACAACATATCAACTCAAACCTAAATCATGATATCCATAGCAGTAACTAACTAACATGTTCACATCATAAGCTCATAAGAATTTGTCATTCATGCATAACAATCACATATGTACAAACAATATATATTAGTACGACACCATATCACAAATATGTCGGCTCATACCTGAATATCATAACCATAACCATTTGCATAGGTCAAACGAATTTAGCATGATACATATAACATCAAGATCTTCAATGCAATGAACATAACCATCACGCATATGACCAATTACAACATCAAGATCTCAATGAAATAACCCTAATCATCAAGTTAATAGCACATAACAACCATAAACTATATATCATGTTCATCAACAACATATAACCTAATCACCAGGTTATCTAATATAAAACAACAATAATAGTGCATACAACCACATGTTACGATCATTCTTGACTATCTAACACATGTGCATATAACTACACTAATCAACTAACATCCATCATGAATGTAACCATAACATCAAAACATGTACATAAACCTAATGTATATAACCCTTATGCATATAACAATCCTTAACCTACATACCTGCATGCCCAACATACAATCACGTATGACGACATGCTCTCGCCTCGAGGTCTAATGCTACAACTTCACTTTGATGATCTGCATCTCCTGCTCTATCTCAACCAACACATTAGCATCATAACAACCAATAACATCGTGATGACCTAAATTGCATACAATGACTTCACAAGGCATATTTGACCTATTATTCATGCATAACTCTAACCAAGACCATATATACATAACAACTACATATAGACATATAACACATGAGTACCAAACCATATACACATCATTCTAGCTAGAGTCCAGTCATCAATACATGACCATATCAACTACACAAACCATGACCTCAAGCACGACAACAACAACCATATCATGTCCACTTGATAATATGTGAAAACTGACATGCATAACAATGCATAATTAATCATACACACATGAAGACATACTCCATGACAACACCTTCGACCTTCACATGGCAACATCACTACAACCATTATCAACACCATGCAAATGCAACAAGTACATGGATTACATGCATAAGGAACACATATGCAACCAACATGAAAGCATGATCAACACACAACCTAAGGAGAGTGCAACCACGCTCTAATACCACTATGGAATGCCTTCCTCCCGCATCTACCCAAGAAACTGGCTAGTGGGGGTAAACATGCGATGAGAGGCCACTATGATATGGTTTGACCTCCTAAGTGACATTAAAGAAGTGGAACCAATGAAAACACACCATACGAACATCTAACAAAATTAATAGAACCCTCAGAAGACAAGTCAGCCAATGAAACAACCTTTCCCTTTTAGGTCTCTTGGGCTATAGTCTCTCTCATGCTATGGGCAAGGGAGCGACCAACAACCTAAATTCACTCTCACAAGCCTGCTTGCGTGCAACTGTGGACCAAAATTGTTAGTGTTGCGCCAGCGACCCCGGGAATTAAGCCACTTTTTTAGGCTTCAGAACCCAAGACACTGCCCAGAACTGATTCATCTCTTCAAATCAGTAAAGTAATATGGAAATGAAAGTACTAAAGAAAATACTTGTTCAAGACCTTGACTGGATCCCTACTAGCCATGACAGGCATTTTGTCAAACATATCATCAACATGTAATCTACAGGTGTAAATAACAGAGTTAAGTGTAGGGATCTCATACTTATCTAAGAATTTCCATGAACCATTGTTTCCTCATGTCATTTGTTGCCTTATCACTAATTAGTTCATAGATATAATATCCATTCGAATATAGTTAAAAACATGTTGAGGGCCAAACATAATTGTTGCCATAAAATGTGCATATAACTAGCATAATAGGGACAAAAATGCAATAAACATGACAACCATCAAATCCATAAATGCATCAGTACCTTTACACATGGAAATCAAGGGAAAGGATTTCTCATTAATGAATGCAATGAACCAACCGAAGATGGGACTACCACGTTCCACCTGATCGTAAAATGGTTGAGCCAAATCTCTCTTCAGCCATTCAACCCCGTGCCATATTCCAAACATGAACGTGGGATCTCATAGAACACATCAATAAAAACTCATCCAGGGATTCTAGAGCCCATCCACATCAACTCATCAAATAATGATTCCACCTCACGGCCGAACATCACCAAAACCATCATAAAATTGGTCTCCATCCAAGCCTTTTAGGGCTTCCAAAGAGTTTGTTCCAACCAAGGCTTCCAGGACTAGTAACTCAACCCATAGCTATCACCGGGCTTCCAGAGCATTTGTCCAACCAAGCCTTCCAGGACTAGTAACTTAGCCCACCAAGGGCTTCTATAGCATTTTTCCAACCAAGGCTTCCAGGACTAGTAACTCAACCCAAGTTGTTGTTGGGATTCCATAGTGTTTGTCCAACCAAGGCTTCCAGGAACTAATAACTCAACCCAAGTTAAGGAATCATGAGAGCCAAAAAAAAAAAAAATCATGAAAATAAACCCACAATCACCATGGCTATCCAAGAAATGGAAAGGCTAGGCAACCCACTATCGATCTAGGCAATCGTATATGCCAATGAGAGATCATGACCAAGAATCCAGATGCATATGCCATGCATGTTCAAACTAGTGAAGAAATCATACATGCAATACAGTACCTCCAATAAAATCTGATGTAGCTGCTGACGCTGATGCCTTCTTGCGATTTCCTGCTCTTCCTTTGCCTTCTTGGTTTGAGAATCCAAGTATGTCACACCCTCCAAGAGTGCTCCATGAAAACTCTAAGTATCCAAGAGTATGAGAGAGAGAGAGAGAGAGAGAAAATAAGATAGCTCCAACACTGAACTGGAAAAAGGTTACCAAATGATCCTCAAAATCTTTTTTATGAATGAGGCCTCTATTTTCTTCATTCTCCATTGTTTTCCTTCAATTTCCTCCTCACATGCAACCTATGACCTTTCACCTTCCTTTTCTCCTAATTTCCATTATTTTCATAAATAAATGTGCCAAAATACCTTTTTGCCTCTTTAATGCCTTAGCCATTGCCTTTGCTAGTTCCTTAGCCATAAACAACAAAATGAACACCCCCTAGGATGTCTTGCCCACCATTCAGCTCGGAATATGTGTCCCATCATCCGTGGTATTTATATATTTTTATATGGAGTTTTCACTAGGGCTATTACACGAAGATTCCAACTTGTACTACATGGTTGGAGGGCTTCCATTCATTCTAGTGCTCTATGTTGACAACCTTATATTGGTTGGAGCAGACAACTTGATCCGGGATTGCAGGGAGGACCTTGCAAGGGAGTTTGAGATGAAGTATGTGGGGCTTATACACTATTTCCTTGACTTTGAGGTTTGGCAGGGTGATGGTGAGATCTTCGTGGGACATGGGAATAATAATACAAAGATTCTATAGAGATTTCATAGGCAGGATTGCAAGCCCATGGCCACACCTCTAATCAAAATCTGGAGGAAGGTGGATGCTAGTAGAGTAGAAAAAAGTGATGATACAATGTATAGGAAGCTCATTGAGTTGTTGATGTACTTAGTCAACACATGACCTAATATTTGTTTTACAGTCAAATAATTGAGTCAGTTCATGATGGAACTGACCTATGTTCATTGGGTTGTTGCAAAGCATGTTTTGAGGTATCTCAAAGGCACGAAAATTTGTGGATTATGGCACAAATAGGTTGATGGAGTGAAGCTTGAGGGCTTCACATATGCAGATTGGGCAGGGAGATCCATAGATCGGAAGAGCACTTCAGGTGGCGTCTTCAACAATGGACCAATAGTTGTTTCCTGGTACAACAGGAAGCAAAGATCAGTTGCACTCAATTCAATAGAGGCTGAGTACATGGCCGATAGTTTGGCAGCATGCGAGGCTAATTGGATAAGGAAGTTGCTTGTGGAACTTTTCAAACAAAGGGTGGAACCTATTGTGATACACTGTGATAATCGGAGTTGCATCAATCTCTTTGAGAACCCAATATTTCATGATCACTCAAAGCATATTGAGATCATGTATCTTCATCTCAGAAATTGTGTGAATAAAGGGATAGTGAAGCTATTGTAAATTCCAAAAAAAGAGCAGACAACAAATATCTTGATCAAGGCATTGGAAAGAAGTATTTTATTCTTTCAGAGATAAGTTGGGAGTTGTGTATATAGAATCTCTTCCTCACTAAGAGGGAGTGTTGAAAATAGTAGCAAGAAAGGTCTTCTTGACTTGTGCCTTAGTCAAGAAATACCTCACTCAGTCTTCCTTAGAATGCACGAGTTCCTAGGAATTAGGACGAGTCATGAAGCAGTTAACTCATGTGTACAAGTCGAATTCAACTCGTACTCATTTTTGCTTTTAAAATGCAACCAGAGTGTTCCAACAACACGTAAGGTTATATGTAGAGCTATCTTAATAAGTTTATGAAAAAAATGTCCAAAATAATAATAGGAAAAGAGATGCCTACATTTCTATGTATTATCATTATAAGTGTAACTTAAAATAATATAATCCAACCTAGTGAAGTTTACAATGCCAAAAGGGATGCCATGGAACCTTTATCAAATCTAGTAGCTTAGAAGAGAAGTTTGTTGGAACATAAAATAATTCTCGGTGTATGATGTAGAGATTATCATCCACTTAGTGAGAGAGTAGGAGGCAAGGAGTGAACTTGATTTCAATCTAAGTCATGACAATAAGTATGATTTTTTGTAGAAATGTCAAGGTATACCATGTGAATATGATAATTAGAGCCACAATAAGTATGATTTTTTGTAGCAATGTCAAAGGATACCATGTGAATATGATAATTAGATCCACCCAGGGAAACTGACTAAAACATTGCTAGGTTTTGAGGATGCAATATTATTGTGAGTAAGGCAAAAATAACTTTTAAGTATAGAGAGGCTAATTTTGAGAGTTGGTGGGCAAGTTTTAAATTTTTTGTTGTATTTATGGTATAACAAAGGAGTAGTGATGGGTCCTACTCATAATTATTTTGTATTACATGTTTTGTGTGTAGGAAGATTTGCAAATTTTATGGAGATACTCATTCAACCAAGAGAGAATATTATATGATCATTTACCATTAGCAACCTATTAAAAATAATGCTAGTGAACTTTTGGAGAATTTGGTATGTTGTGTTAGAAAACTAGCTAGCTCAAGCGTATAACTTCTGCAAATAAGGGTTCTTAATACTTAAGTGTGGGTGGGACAGAGCCTTGACTCTAAAGTGGGTGTAGATCCAAGTCTACCACAATAGGAGATGTGGGTAGAGTATGTTAATCATTATCTTAATTAATATTGAAACGTTGACATCACATTGTTATTGCAATAACTTATATTGATTGTGTATCCTTGTGTGTGCTAGTAAGGAAACTGCAAGGATGCATAATCATGTTCTTAGAGCTTGTGTTTTTCATATAGAATTGAGGGCTTGTAAAGCTATGGTTTAAATAAATGGTGAAAACCTTAATTATTATTTAATTGAGCTCCAACATGTGGTGAAATTCCTTAAATAATATATATTTGCAAGTGAATTGTAAACTCATGAAACAAAGTGAACCCTCAAGATATTTCACATTATGAATTGTGTGTGCCCAATTGTTATATCAATGAATTGATGTGATTCATATATTATTAAAATAGACTTGGCCCTAATGCGACCATATGAGTTACACTTATTGCCATGATTGGGAAGCCATATTAATACATGAAATGAATATATGAAAAATGTAAAGGAAATATCATCTGGTTTCTTATATGTGATCCTTCATAAAGTTGTGTTGGAAGTTTAAGTATTTAGCAAGTGCTAGAATGGAATTGATGTTAAAGAATGAACTAATTAAGGTGAACTATGAGGTAATCTTTGTGAAGTATTCCATGACTCTACACTACTGCAAAGATGATAAGTTCTTGAAACTTTTTAGGGAGAAAGTTGTGCATGTAAAAATATGTGTATTACACCAATGGTTTATAGATTTAAAATGTTTAATTTTACCTACATAATTTATGTAGAAAGGGATCAAGTAACTCATCCAAAAGAAATAAGATAATGAAAATTTTCAAATCCCTTATATAATTAAGGTAATGAGTTACCCTCTTCCACCCTAAAAGGAGGAAAGAAGTATCAAAATATTATAAAGAACATTAAGTAATGTGTGTGAATGGTTACCATTAATGAAATGATTTTGTTTAACTCGTATTCTTAAATGTTGCATGGTGAAATTGTGTTATCAACATAGCTTGAAATTTAATGCTTGAATGGGAAACGGATTTCATGATATGAATGCCAAAAAAATCATTAATAAGGGATATATTCTAACTAGTTGTTAGAGAGGTCGTAAATGCTTGAATATGTATGTTACTCACTAGAAGATGAGGAAGATTAATTTTTGTGTGATATGTATGTTATTGAGTTGTCTACAAAATTAAGTTCGAAAGAAATAAGTATATTTTAATTCCATGAGTCAAGTTACTTTTAAATTGATCTTAAATTGATTATATTGAGTGTTGCTAGAATCAATTATATGCTTTAGTAGGTAAATCTAGTCCAAAATTGTTTAGAGGTCGTGTATAATTAAGCATAATTGAGAAACACAACAAATGTCAATTTCATGACCAAGTTAAAAAAGAGGAGTTACTCTAAAAAATGAATGAATGAATGAAATCACTCTTGATTGAACTTGTAGTTTTATGATTGATCATGTATTGTAGATTGTCTACATAATCATTTCAAAAATATGTATATTATTATATTTTTAATAATACTACATTGGTAGTCTTCCTTTGCATTAAAGTTTGAGATGAAGTTTCTTGAAAGGAGTGTGCATATAGTGCCTACCTATTAATGCCTAGTTGTTTGATTATCAAATCACTGTGTTGGTTATCTATTTTTAGGTATCTTTTCTAAGATACGATTCACTTGACCTCATTTATATAGATGTAGAGAACAAGAAAAATAGATGTTAGGAGATGCACTGTTAGAAATGTGAATTCAATATTATTTCTTAGCTAAGCAAATTATTTTATAGCTCCTTACTAAACATGGTTAGGTGCAATACTTATGCATATTGTTGTGTTTAGTGGATCAAGAATTTTCCCTGTGTTTTATTAATGTGCATAGCAGTTTAGTTTCTATTTTTTTATGGTTTGAGTTCATTACCTCTTGAATAAGGGTTGAACAAATCATTTTTGTACTTATGAGTCATTATAGACCAATGTATGGTTAGCTTGAGCACACAATCATCCAATATGAGATCATGATTCGTTCACACATGTATATATGTTGCAATATGGTGTTAATGTTTCCAATTCCAAATTATGTATAAATGTTTATTATGTATAGTGTATGTGTTTTTAATTTATGCATAATCTAATCTATTGAGGTGTATATGATCAAAGTGGGAATGCAATTGTGATGTGTATGCTTACCTATATTAGTGAACTAGCCTACAAATTATTGAGTTAGTGGGAATCTTATGTCAATAAGCAAAATATTGTGATCAATAGTGAAAAAGGCTACTAAAAAAACCTCATGTGATATGATGCTTTATTTTTCTTTGCAAGTGAATCATGCAAGATAAAGGAAAATTTTCAAAGTCATTATTCTTATGGATGCAACTTGATGTGTGAGTTTGGATGTAAATGGGTGGGATCTTACAATTGGGCATTCTAGTCTAAGTAAGGATAAAACTATTGGGAGAGGTGGAGCTAATTTTAGGCCACTATATATCCCCCAATATTTTGTGATCACGTGATTAGGTGAGGAAGTCCATTTTTCCCTAAACAAATTTTCTCAATCACTAAGAAACATGTCGTGGGACACAAGTCCAGGTAAACTCCACTCAATAGAGAACCTATGCCATGGGGAGTAGAGTGGTATGAAGTTATGAAATTAATCCCTAGGCTATGCAAATGTTATAGTCTTTATGATGTAAGCATAATAATGTAGCCTATGGAAATAAGTGTTACATGTTAGATTAGCCTACATGTACATATATCATGAATGTGGTCATATTTATATTCATTTTGTCTTATTTATCTATATATTTATACTCCTTATTAGAGATATAAAAGAATTACTTTTAGAAAAGAGATTTTTGTATATAATAATTTGAGGAAAATAAATTATATCAGATGCTATTAATTAATTATTGTCCTTAATCAAATATCCTAATATGTATGAGTAGCACATTAAATCTAACATTAATCTTATATATTAAATATATATTTAAGATAATTTTAATATCAAATTATTTATATTATATTATACATACATCATAATTAATATATAGAAGGTTTACTTGTCCACAAGGTCTTGGATAGATAGTGATCAGGTGCTTTGTTAAGGCACTCCTTGATGTGAAGTCACTGGTTTAATTCCCTGCCTCAATCGGGATGATATATTGGACATGATGAAAATGTAGTCATGCCAAACTTTTATATATATATATAAGGCTTACTCATATTTTGATTGTGAGGGGGCAAAGATGGGCGCTACATGAAGGGCTAGGGTTTCCTCATATGAATTTGTGCTAATTGTTGTTGTCATCAACAATGAGTTAGTTATAAGAGCCAAAGGAGATCAAAGGAATGGGGAATCTATGCTCGTTTCTCTTCATAGTGACGGAAGCAACATTAGAGAAATTTGAGTTTTAAAATGGGCCTCCTAAGGAATTTTATTAAATAATAGTGGAAATAATAAAATAAGATTGGATTACCTCATCAATTTTGGAGGGAAAAAATAGAAAACTACTTTTTCAACTCATATTTTCAACTTATCTCCCCACATTTTTACTCAAATTTCAAGTAGGAGCACTCATTGGATGTGGAATTTAATTCATCATCTAAGGAGTAAGATGTTGCATGCTTTTGATGGACCTTGCTACACAAAAAATGAGAAGTACATGGAAAAATGTGATTGCAATCATGTGTTTTCATGTATTCTTGTTTTTCGTGTAGTAGGGTCCATCAAAAATATGTAACACGGATACTCCTTGGATGATGAATTAAATTTTGCATCCAAGGAGGGCTTCCTCTCAAAATTTGAGTAAAATTATGGAGAGATAAGTTGAAAATACAAGTTGAAAAAGTAGTTTATAAATTTTTTTTTACTCATGTTATATTTTTACCTTTTTACTCTAAAAATGATGAATCATCTCCCATGGTTGACATCATCATCTTGAAGCCTATTTTTTCTTATAAAGTTAATTTTGATTGTACATTTTTTTAGGCCCATTTTTTACCTCAAAATTTCTCTAATGATTGCCTTTGGTTTTTTCTACGACGAAATGGATGCTCTCTAGTTATCTTGCACCTCTGCCTCAAGAGGTCATGCAAGGGGTGGGTTATGTGGATGATTCCAACAATATGGATCTCCATGCAGAAAATTTCGATGACCATCATTTCAATAAGAAAATCCATGATTGTATGATTGCCATCAGATTGTTAAGCACAGAGGGACTACGTCAGATCAACTCCTCTCAGATGTTGATCGAAACCACTCTCCCCTTAGATATGGTGTTTCCTGTAATTCATGAAATTATGAGTTTGTTGTCGCACAGATTGTCCAAGCAGCGCGACAACGCTCAGACTGGCGGCTGTCACCCTGATCGTCGATCCCTTCGTTTAAGCCATCCCCTTGAAGCAGGCTAAGGGGGGTAGACCCTATGGGAAGAAGGAAGACCAACTGGGAACTAGTTGGGTTGGGAGACACAGCAGAGAGAAACAAGCACTTGATTGATTTTAGAATTTGATTAGATCTTTAAATGCTTAAGACCAGTGCCTTATGGAGTTAATGAAAACCAAGTAATTAATTAGCTGCTGCTTATGAAGTAATTTAATTATTGCTTGAAAATATTTACAAAATATCAAACATGTCACAAGCATTATATAATCCAAGCAATGATTAATTTCACCAGATGCAAAATATTCAATAGATGCGCAATGTTCTAGCAAATAAATTTCAAAAGATCAAATACTTTCAAGAAACCACAAAATTTTAAATGCTAACCAGCTCACAAAATGATTCACCTCTTTCCAATAGCTAATATTTAAAATTTAAATAAACATTTAAGCGCATTTAACTATAGAGAAGTGGAACATAAATACCACAAAAAACACCAAAATGAATTTTCAATTTTTAGTTAATCTTTTCAAAAAAAATTGATTTTTATATATTTTTCTAAAATTCTGAGTTTAAAATTAAACAAAACTAAAATCTAAATAAATAAAATTTAAATCTAAATGAAAATAAAAAAACTAAACTATAAAACAAAATTCTAAATAAAAGCTTAAGGATTAACTTTTTGTGCTTTTGGGATTTTTTTTTATTTTTTGATATTTTTTTAATGATTTTTTTTTATTTTTTTAAGTAAATATAAAAAAAAAAAAAAAAAAACAAAAAAACCAAAAAAAAAAAAACAAAAAAGAAAAAGAAAAAAGAAAATCAAGTCTAAATGAAATAGAAAATAAGCTAAAGTATAACTAGACCTAACTAAAAGAAATTTAAATCTAAATCTAAAGCTAACACCTTATCATATATATATTTACAAAAGGGAAAATTTATAAAATCTAAATTCTAAAAACTCTAATCTAAAACCTAAAAAAAAGAAATTTTTTTTTATGATTTTTTCATTATAAGCTATCCTAACTTAAAATCGAAATTAAAATATTTCATTTGCTTATTTGTTAAAGTCTAAATGCTAAAATCTAATTTTAATAAAATTAATATCTAACTTAAATAAAATTGAAATCTAATCTAAACAAACAAAAACATAATACGCTAACCTAAGACTCTAATCATGCCAACCCTATCGAATATACAAAAGATGAAAATGCGTTTTAGTTTGCAGCTGCAGGTTTGCGTGGAGGTAACTTGGCAACGACGGTTGAAGGAGCTCAATGGCAGATCGAGGGATGGTCTGCGTGAAGGGAGAGAGGACTGCAACGAAGATGACAAGGGTATGAGTAATGTAGGTTTGGCAGCAATCGAGGAGGAAGGGGATTTACGCAGAGGGAAAACACGCCGAGAGAGCTGCGTGGAGTGAGGAATGGCCAGCGAATGGGCAACTGCAAGATGAGGGACGAAGCTCGAGCAAGGAGAAGGATAGTTGTGTGAGGCAGAAAAATGAGCAGCAGATTGGGGCCACGGGAGAAGAGGACGTAGGGGATGATGAGCTGCGTGGTTGATCCAAGGGGAAAAGGGCCAGCATATGCAGCAAGAAGAGGGTTCATGCGTAGGAGATTGTTGGTAAATTGATGAAGGGAGGAGCAGCAGATAATGGAACAACTGTGTGACAAATTATTGAGGGTTAAGCAGTGGCAACATAGATGGAAGAAGGAATCACACAGACAGGCAGAGTAAATGAGTCGTGGAGAGAACGGTGAACAGCAATCGCACAACCTCCCTAAAAAAATTTCGAAAATTTTCCTGTACCACAATGAAACCCCAAGCAGCAGAACTATACACCTATAGAAAACTGGTTCTGAGGCCAGATCTTACCTTCTAGGGCCTAGATCTGGCTTCAGAAAAAATGCTTTCTTCCAACCTGCAACCCGCAAATAAAAAAAAACGAACACCCAAAAATAATATATGCAATGATTAAAACTAAAAAACCCTAAAACCAGCGAAATAATTACAATATTCACAGCTTAAAGGCTCTAAATAGCTAGATTTGTCAATATGCCACAAAAATATTTTTTAAAGATTTTGAAATTAAGATGAGGTGCTTCAGAAAACCCTTCATGCCTCCGCAACAGAAATCCTAATGATAAGCTCGGGATCAAAATTGGCTGGGCTCTTCAGAAAATGCAATCCAGGAGTTGGCTAGTTCAGCCGAGAACTTCCCCGAACGCCCGGTAATCTCAAAAAAATAATTTCCTGCACAGCTTAATTCAAACATTAACAAAGAGGAAGAAAACGATACTAAAATCCAGATCTAATGGAGATACCTGCCATCATATTCAAAAATTTAACTACCATTCAAACCCTAGCGACTAAACAAGATACATGTGTTTAAAATCACTCTTCATCAAGCTATCATCAATGGCTGAAAATAAATTTATGCAGAAAAATAAAACATCTTACAACATTTCCAGAAGAGTAACACCAGCAAGATTTCAACCCCAAAGTCTTTATTTATTGCACATGAAAAATGACTACAAGAGAGCTTTCTTTAGCACACAACTCTAAGACCAAATAATCTCAAATGACCCCTAACACCCTATTTAAAGGAAAATTTCCCAACGGCTAGTACGAACGATCCATGTCAAAGTGATCTCGACTATCGATGAGGATTAAAATCTCTTTTAATTTCATCTGTCGAAATTTTAAATGCATTTTAATATATTAAAATTTAAAATCTTGCATTTATTTTCTCAAACTTTGACTATTATTATTTTATTTTGTTTCTTTTATTTTATTTTTTAATTTATTTATATTTTATAATTTTTTATATTTTTTATTATTTTTATTATTTTTATTATTTTTTACTAGACCTCGAACTTAGCCCTTTGGAAAAACACCTAGGCCCTCTGGTCTTATGAGGGGACAAAAATTTTCTAACCTCAAGGACATTTTATCACATGATTTTACTTTTACATCTCAGGGGAACCCATTTGGCATGACCTTATAGACCTCCAGTTTCTTTACACAAATATAATCTAGCAGATCAAGAAATTTGTAATAACCTAACCAAATAGTTAGGATTACTTTTACATAGACTCGACCAAACACACTAGGATTCCCCTAAGATTCTAATGACAAAATCCATTCCGGCTTTGGGGTTAAGCTGAAGGAAAACTCTGCCGACCATAGGTCGGTGAGACAAAAAACCTTACGGAACATAGATCATCATTAGAAGATTAGGTTTACCTAGGAAAATACATACATGACACAGATCTGCTAAGATTATTTACAATTTATACATGTGGACTAGGTTTACAATATAACATGATCGGACTGATAATGATAGTCGAATGGCACGGACACATCGATCAAGCACTATCCCTTTTGCGAAAAAGGGGGTGTACTGCTATGGGTAGTTGACACGTAGTGGTCAACACCAATAAAGGAATGTACTCATTCCTATGGAAGGAATGTACCCAAGCTCCCTCTTGGCTTAAGAATTTTTCTTCCAAGTTTCTACCAAGTAAGAAACTTGTTTCCAAGCTCCCTCTTAATTAGGGACCTACAACAGCTCCTCAAGTGTAGATGATGGGACAACCAGCTGCGTGAAGAACTCCTCTTCACGATGTCATGAACTTCTCTTCTTTATTCAGAAGTCTTCATGTTTTGGTACTTTTTCGTAGGACACAGACCATCCATCACTTTCATCCATGACTCAATCATGTCATTATTCCTTTCATTAGAAAGTGATCCATCAATTCCTATCTGGCCTTCCTTCATGCCATAATGCATTCTTCATGTCATGTTTTCTTAAGGATCTTTCACCCTACTATATGGACATCATGGGTGGAAGATATCCATTGATCTTCCCTTGGAAAACCTTGCACAAGCCCATCTAGATATTATTCAAAAATAAAGGAATGAACATTAAATCAAAATTACCTTTGTGATGGTCCTTCATCATGACATCTTCTAGTTCGCATCAACATCCTGCATTGACACATCTCCCAAATATATATACTGTCAAGGGTCTCTTTCTTTTTCAGACTTCATCAAATTCCTCGCATCAATCATGCAGATATCCTAGTCAAATCTCTTAGTCCTCGGATGTTGATTGCCTTCTTCATGGTTGCACATTCCACGATCTCTTTCCTTCTTTCTTCACACATTTTCTTCCCATTATTATGTTGATTTCATCTAAACAATGTGTGACTTGTGCTTTCCTGCATCCTTCCAAAGGAGGAGATCCTTTCTTTTGATCATGCTCTCGAGATAGAGCATTTATCCATGTTTACCTCCAACCATATGAAATGACTCTACAATATTGAATGTAAGCACACATACCTCATTTTTCCTTTATGTCATCCAAACTTCCTTCATCAGCTTCCTTGATTAAAAGAACTGCAAACCCTTGATTTACTTCACCTCTGTTGTCATCAAACCATCATCCCATGAATTCCACAAGTTTGGAATTCTTGAGTAAACCCTTACTTCCTTTTGATTGGTGAACCTTCTGACGAAGATTCTAATAGAGGATCTTGAGTATCCTCATCCAGCAGATGTTTCTTTTTGATAAGATGTATGATGAGCCTCGTACTAGATGACCTTTTTCTTTCTTTTCCATAAGTACCTCCTATGTTACTAATGAGGTTTCCAAGAGCTATATCCTTCCATGGGTGACTGCAATGGACTTCAATTTCATCCATCTTTCATGCTTCTCTATGATGATATCATGATCTTTTGCTTTCAATGCTTCTATGATGCCATGATGCATCCCATCATTTTTCTTAGTGAATCATGATAGCCATATCTTACAAGAGAAGACTTAAGAACAGGAACTTGAAAAGACCTTAAGTGAGGAAGACTATCTCAGTCACAGTAGAGATCTCTTACTTCCTCTTTCTTGGCATTCTTCTTTTCAACTTCCTCCACTTCTTCAATGATATGGGCTTCTTCTTTACCTCTTTTTTTATTGTCCTTCTTGAGCTTAGGACAATCTCTTTTGTAATGCCCATATTCTTGACATCCATAACATTGAATCTTAGCCATGTTCCTTCTCTTTTTTTTGAGAACCAAATTTTCCAAACTTTTCTCTTTTCTCTCATAGCAGCATATGCTTGATTTTATTCAATCTTGCATAGTGACCATAGATCCTTAAATGGAGTAGCCTTTTTCTTCCCATAAATGCTTGAAATAAAGTTAACCCACTCCTCTGGTAGTGCATTTAGTACTACAGTGGTCATCTCCTTTTCAGACATTACTTATCCCAAGTCTTGAAGTTGATCCCTTATTTCAGATATCCTCATGAAGTATGAGGTTATTCCTTCTTCTTTCAATACCCTTAGCTTGTAGAGTTATTGCCTTGGAGAAATAACTTCTCCTGCAGTGCTCACAGAAAACAACTCTACTAATCTGTCATATATTTCTTTTGAGGTGTCTAGTTTAAATACATATGGAATGAGGGGATAATTGATAGATTCTATGACAGTCCTTTGAGCCCTCACTTCCCCTTTCATAAATTTTGCAAGTGCTTGAGCATCTATTTTCGCTGGTTTGGTGATAGATCCTTTGACATGTTCCATAACCTCATTTTCAATGAGATTCAAATATGTCCTCTTCTTCCATGCAAGATAGTTTGAAGCCTCAACCAATTTGTTGTTTTCCTTGCAAAAAGACATTTTGAAAGATTCAAACATAAATATACTTACTTGTGAATATGCTTCTTCCACTCGCTTCCTTATTGAATTTGATGATAATATAGATGAAAGAGAACTTCTCCTTGATGAAGATAGATCTCTTCAAGAATGATCTTTGACCCCACAAGGAGGGAGATCACTTTAGATCCTTTGATGGTGTTTTCCTTGTTGATGATAATCAATGATGACTTCTTGGTTAGTCCAAATGGCATGACCAAAGACTCAAGTGTCCATAGTGGCACCGGAAAGTTGTTTTTGGCATGTCTTGCTCTCGAACTCGAATTTGATGATACCCTGATTGTAGGTCAATCTTTGAAAAATATACTGTTCCATATAGCTCATCTGGTAACTCATTGATCTTAGGAATAGGGTACATATTCTTGATGGTTTTTTTGTTGAGAGCTCGCTAATCATTCACATTCTCCACGTGCCATCCTTCTTTTTCACCCAAACTACTAATGTGGCGAATGGACTCGAGTTGGGTATGATGTGTCCCATTGCTAACAATTCCTATATGGTATTTTCTATCTCATCCTTAAATTTCTTTGGGTGTCGATATGGTGTGGTGATTACTGGCTTGGCCCCTTCTTCTAGTTCTATAGTATAATCAAATCCTCTTTTAGCAGGCAATCCTAGGGGAATATCACCAAATACCTGGCCATGCTTATCCAGCACTCCTTGAATGTCGGTCTTGTACTGTGGTTTGCCATTATTGGAAGTCTTTTGGCTCATAATCATGCATTCTGCAACATATGCTACATCTCCATGCCTAAATATGGCCTCCATTCTTCTAGTGAAAACAACATGTGGGCCACCATTTGTCGTACCTCTCAAAACTACCTCATTGCCATTTCATGATTTAAATTCCATTTCCAATGCTTAGTAATCCATAGTGTGTTTTCCCAATGAATACAACCATTGAACCCCTAATACCATATTAATATCTGCAAGATATATCACGTAAAAGCAATGTTATCAAAGCTGAACCAGTGATCGAACTAGAAAACCCTCTGAACCGAGAACCAGTCGAAACTAGACCAGAACCAATGAAAAAACAGACCAAAAAACCAGTTGAAACTAGACTGGTCTACCAAAAACACATAAAATATTCAAATTTTAAAGAACATATATATTCATGTGCATCAATATGAATCCAAATCATTTATGCACAAATAAGCAAAAGTTCTCATTTATATAGCATGTAAGCATGCACATGACCAAAATAACATCGAGTGCAATATGTCTATGAACCAAAAATACATCAACAAATAAGCTCTAGACAACCTCTAGCATCACAAAAAAATCATGCTATAACAAAAGCCTACCTATCATCAAAATCATTACCTATATTGGGATTTTCGTCATCAATATCACCCTCTAAGCATTAAAATAATAGAAAAACATACCATGTCGAGTCAAGATTTTGTTTGAGTAATGGGTACATTTTTAGTAGGGTCGTGATAGAGGATTTCAACAATCAATGCCACTAACATCAAGGTACATAGCTGGTTTGGTGCTCTTGATTAAATACTAGTTCCATACCCTCGTACATGACCAAATCCGATGCAAACATTACAATCCCTCCAATCTTGAAATCCTGAAAAAAAACTATTAACTCTGTTGGATTTTGAGTAAGATCTAAAATTTTACTTTCTCCATATCAAATTGAATGAGGTTGAAACCACTCTCAAACATCCTGAGTTATTTCATGGTAATGTTAAAAATTTAAGTAGAAAGGTGAAAATGAAAGATAAAGGAGAATGTCACTTTTACTTTAAGAATTTAACATTAGCATGAATTGCATAGAAATATCAAGGCCAAAGGCTTGAATATTAGGTTGCCCCACTAAAAAATTCTTGTTTTTTATTAGAAAAATTGTGTTTCAAACATCTTTGATCCACTTATACGAAACTAGCTGGTTCAGTACAAAACCGGTCAGTTCAATGAAAAAAGGTTGGTTCGGCACCAAACTGACCATTTACGTTTTCGAACCTTGAACCGGGCTAGTTTGGTCCCCAAACCAGTCGGACCAGCGAGTTCCACCGTTTCAATTTGGTTCTAACAACACTGCGTAAAAGCCACTAGTGAAAGTATAATTACCAAGTGTTACACTCAAACCTGGAATCATCTGTGTACAGTCCAAGTTGTACCCATCTGCTAATATCACATCAAGGCCTTCAAATTCTTCTATGGGAAGCCCACTCTCTTTGCTACTAATGTTGCATCAATGAAGTTGTGTGTAGCTCCCCCATCAATCAAAGTTTTGAGACGTTGTCCTCTAACAATTCCCCTGACCCTGAAGGTGTAATACCTGGGTGTTCCTAATAGAGTCACAATCTTAACCTGTTATCTGGATTTCTTTTCTTCACATGTCTTTTTCTCTGCTTTAGCTTCCTCATTTTGTTGTTCTTGCCCTGGGCTGCTAGGCTCATCTTTAGGGTGCGTTCTCCTTCATCCTCATCGTCAGAGACCACTTTGACGTAGTGGATCTTTCCTTTGCCTAAAGAGCAGTGTCCTCGTTCCCATGGTTCCTTGCATGTGAAACAAAACTTCTTTCATCTTAGTTCGCTTCGGATTTCCTCATCCAACCTATTTCTTTTGGGCCAATCTTTTTGAAAGGGTTTATTCTCTTTATCTTTCTGGAGGATGAGAGGCTTGGACGAAGCCTTCGATTTTGTTGTTGCATTTCTCGTGTCTTGAGTCTTCTTAATGGCATCTTAAAGGGTCACAAGATTGAACGCCTTGACCCAGCCTTGTAGGGGTTCGGCTAATGCCTCTGTAAAAAGCATGACTGAACGTTCTTCCGATATGTCTATCATCATGACTGCGATTCGTTCAAATTCTACATAAAATTCTTCGTATGATCCAGTTTGTTTGAGTTGTGCCAATTCTCTTAAGTGTATATCTGGGTTATTCTGATCAAATCTATCTAAGAAGTGATGTTTGCATTTCCCAAAGTGACCATTCCATGATACCACCAATCATGTGTCTACTTCTAGGTATAATGCCGCAAATTGGATGGCATCCACTTCTAACATAGGGTTTAGTATGAAATAGGTGTCTAAATTTTGCACCCAAGCCCTTGTTGAACATTTAGATGATCCATCAAATGAGGGAAGAGAAATTTTACTTACTTTGCACATAAAATAATAATTTTGTTGTTCCCTAGGTCTATTCTAGAACCTGATATTGCTATACAACCTAGAAAGTTAGGGTTGCTAGAGTGTTCTCTTCTAGTGTTGCATACTCCTGAAAATAGTCATCAAAGAGTCTATTCGGCTATGTTGTTTCTTGAGTTGTTGTTGTTGATGATTCAAGAATTGAGGAAGAAAGTGCTTGTGACTCCTCCTACTTGTTGTCCTATGACTTGTTTGAAGAGCAATGTTGGGTGATAGTTGTTGCTTCCTTCAATGTTATCCCTATTTCCTATGTTTAGTCCAATATGGCCAAGATTATTTATGGCTTGGACAATAAATTAGGCCATTTATTGTTGCCCTTCTAGTAGGACATTGGTCATTTGTTGTTGTTGTAGTAGTATTGCATCAAGCAAGATGCTAGGATCATGATTCCCTTGCCCTATTTCATCCCCCACTATGGGTTGATGGTTTTTTCTTTTTTTCTTACAGTAATGTTTCTTGTATCTCCCGAACGCATGCAAAACTCATGCACTCACAGGCTGGCAAGATGTTTGTGTTGAGAAATCTAGGGCAACTAGATTAGGTGATTTCTCTTACTTTCATAACTGCTTGTGATATATATTACTTAATTTAATTAGCGTCTTCTTTCACTTAATTATATTTAGTGTTCCTTTCAATACAACTACCAAACCATAAAAGGACAATAACACAAGATATAGGCGATCATCCAAGGCCAAAACCTCTGCTCTTGAGAGGAAAACCCAGAAGAATTCTTCTCTTTTTATAGAACTTCAATTGACGAATTCCAAGACCTATGATCCTTGACCAAGGGCCCTCCAAGACCAAGTCAAACCTTTCTTTTTTGATGAGTTTCCTTTCAGCAACTTCGACCTCAGCTACTTTTGCAATTTCGATCCCCCAATAGATTCTTCTGCAACTTCAACCTTCCAGCGGAATCTTCTACAGAAACCCTAGGTGACACATGTGAGAGTGATATTGATTTTGTCCTTCTTTCTCCTTCACTGGAGATGAATCCTCCTTATCAACTTGACTTGCAAGGGAGACTTCCTTTGACCCAGTTGCACACCTTTTGTCGAAGTTCCAAGGAAGCAGATCTGCCAAAAAAAAATAAGGATCAGATCATCAATCAGCAATTTATTGAGTCATTGTAAACCCATTCTGCAAATTTATAATGTAAATGATGCTAGTAAGACCATGTATGTATGTAACAACCTAGGTAAACCTATTATTTTGGCAAGAGTTTCATCCTAGGAGGTTTTTCGTCTCACTGACTCAACTATGTTTCTAAACACGAATGGTTCGCAGAGTTTTTCCCTCCAACCTCACCCCAAAGCTAAGGTAGAATTCTTCGTCAAAGTCCTAGTGAGTCCTAATGTTCTAGTAGAACCTTATATAAAAGTGATTTGAGAATAATTTAAGCTAATTAGCTAGATTATTTTATTACAAATCACTTGGTCTACTAGATCATATTGTGTTGCATAATTAGGTATGTAATTTGAGGGCCTATATTGAACGGGTATTCCCCCATTGAGGGTTAAATTTGTAAAAATCTTATGTAAAAAAAATATTTTAGTGCATAGTCCCTCATATTTAGACACCATGGCTAAAATATTTGAAGGTGGAAAAAATATTTAATTCTCTCAAGTGTCAATTAATTAAATTTTCTGGCAAAAAATAAATTAATATCCTAAGCCATAAATTTAATTAATTAAAGTCAAAATTAAAAGTTTAGAGAAATTAAATTCTGCAAGTGGAAAAATTCGTGGGTATCAAAAGAATTGATTTTTGGAGGTTGCCCACCAAGGGACTATTGGAAATTTCAAGAAAAATTGGACCCTTGGACCTTGGTGATTAAGTCTAAGTCAAATTTTTGAGGAAATTAGCTCAAAATAATTAATTTTAAGCTAATAAAAAAGGGATTTAATGAGAAATTCGAAAATTTCTCAAAATAAATATTTTCAATGGCTAAGATTAAAAGATCATCAAGGATTTATCAACTACCAAGATTATTTTGACGAAGATCAAGCCAACTAGTCATTATTTTTCCACTTGGAGGATTTATCTATAAATTAAAAAGTCATTTGAGTCTCAAGCCCTCTGATGTTTGGCTAAGAAATTGTTGCAGAAGAATTCATGTAACACTACAGTCTCGTTGGGAACGTTTATTTGAATCATAATAGAAACTTTGGGGTGTAGTTCATGGTGTTCAATGTTCATTGATTTGTGATATGTGCTGGGTACAGGCTTTCCTTTAGTGCTTATTAATTTTAAAATTTGTTTTTCATTAAATGGGGATCAAATCATTTTATTGATAGATTTTGGGTTTATCTTAGATGATTTGATTCGCCATATGTTTGATAAATTTTCTTAGAAAAAATATATAGTGTTTGCAGATTCCCAATCCTTGGTCCCCAAGTTCACAAACAGTTGGCATGCACTGACCTTGTTTGGACTCCAGATATTTATATAGTTGATCTAACTTCGCTAAGGCTATGGTGTGCACTAATTTTCCAAAGTATTATTAGCCATTTATCAAAGAAAATTCTATTAAAATTTTATCTCTCAAAATTTATTTTTAAAGCCCTTGTATATTTGTAAATCGTGTATAATAATTTTGTAAATTAATTTTTCTAATTAGGGTTTTGGGATTTTAAGATTTTTGTATATATTGGGGTTTTGGGTATTTGTAAATCTATTTTTGCAGGTGAGCTCAAGTGAAGAAGTTGGAATAGAGATAGATCTAGGCCCTTGAGGGTAAGATCTAAGCTCTACAATTTTTTGCAGGGCTAGCCATTGAAGAAATTCAGTAAAATTTCGGATTTGAAGGAAATTGTTTTTTTTCTGAAGCAAGGGTTTCAAATTTCATCCCTCTCGAGCCCAAATCCAACCCCTCTAGGCCTAGCATTTCCCTCCTTGGCCCCTGCATCACCCTTCTAGCCCTTTGCGTCACCTTTTTAGCCTTCTTTAGGGCTGGTCGTGAGGCCTAGAGGCCTCAACCACCTTTTCTCCCCCCAACGTCAAGGATTTAGGGCCTTTCTAGGCCTAGGAGGCCTCAGCCTATCCTTAAACCCCTAGACGGCAGCCCTAGAGGGTTTGTCGTTGGTTCCTAAGGCCCCTAGGACCTAGCCGCAACTCTTTTAGGGCTTTCTCTCCCTCCTCTACCCTTCGCTCTCCTTTTGTGGCCTCTTCTCCGCCTTTTTCAGGTCTTCCTTAGCTTTCTCCCCTAGCCATTGACTTTTTGGGCTCTTTTCTCTTGCCCTTAGCCCTCATTTAGCCCCTAGTTTGATCTCTATCTATTTCTGAAAATTTTTGGGATTGAAGCTTGGTGTATTTTACATAAATTTTGGCCCTAAGTGGGTGTTTTCAGGTTTCAAAAGCTTTGGAGAATATTGGTAAAGTTGGGCAAGTAATCTGCAAAGCTTTGGGCCTAGGGTTTGCTCTTTAAACTCTCATTTTATCTATGTGTTGTTACAGTTATAATAACATCTTCATAACAATGATATAAATCCCTAAAAAACAGATCTAATTGCTCAAAGTACTTTAAAATTGCATAATAAAACTTTCCTAGAATTTTGGCCTCTTGGGCATTGAAGATCTAGCCTAGATCTAGTAATTTGTTTCCTGTAAATTCTTTACATAATTACTGAATCAGATCTGAATATTTTTTTAAAGCACACCTAAAAGGGCTTAGAAATCAATTTTTCAATTTGGCGTTTTTATTCCAAGTTTTGGGACTAATTTGGCATTTGTTGTAGCACCAATAGCTTACATATTGTCTATTTTACTTACTGTTGTAACAAGTTATTTCAGAGCCGATATAATTCTGAATATTTCATCTTAAGTGTACTAAAAATCATAGTTTTACTTTGGCAAGTTGTTGGACATCTCACTGATCATATCTAGTTACTATATGTTTGTTGTCTCTTGAATCTAAAGTGATTTTCTTACTGCTGTCATAAGAATAATAAGTGCTGGAAATTTTGAAGTATAACCACTGATTTTGGTTATTGGAAATCTAACATTCGTTTGTCTTGTCTTAAGTTATAAGAATTTCCAAATTTTGCACTTATATAACTCACATACAAGCTCTAATCTTCAAATCTCATTGATATTAAACATTTGAAATCTAATAGGCATTGTGATATTAATATAAGATCATAATTGGAGCATCTTGAGAAATTGTGATTGGCATTTTGTGTTGATAATCATTGGTTAATTACTAAGTGGATAAGTGTTTCAAGTTCCTTAATTATTGTCATTGTCTAAGAGCATCATCAATGGAATCTATCTTATCTCAAGTAATGGTTATTGGCATCTCATTGGCTAATTATTGAAAAGAGGATCTCTTGTCTATTGTTGGCACTTGTATCATTGAGCACTTGGTCTTGTTTAAGATTGTTTTCCAAAAAATTGTTGAAGTACTCTCGTCATAAGATAATCAACTTCAAGTACTTGAATCACATAAACAAATCTTAAATTAAGACTCACTCATAATCTTGCATTTCATCCTAAGTGTAGTTGAATTAATAACTTACCTCCAAGCATAAGTTTGGTTGATAGACTCCTAGGGCAACCCTTTCTCATCTAACTTGAGGGATTCGGCCCTTCTTAGTGGTTAACACAGTGACCTTGCAGTCGTTAGAGCCACAGTCTCTGTAGTGTTGGAGGCACTGGGTGGTTGAAACACAAGAGAAGGTATCACTAATCAAGCCTTTGCTTGCTTCCCATTGGTTTCCATCCCACAACCTACTCTGAAGATTGTTCTCAAAACAGTTAAGGGAAGGGTTCCATTTAGACTAGGCATATAATCTAAATTTAACCAAGATCCTTGCATCACACTTATATCTTAAAATTTGCATCTCATATAGGTTAGTTAATCATATAAGCAGCGATTGTCCATTCAATTACTTGGTCATAATTTATAATAAGCAATAACTTTGACTCCATAAGGCACTAGTCTCAATTCTAAATCTAATTGAATCCTCAATCTTGCTAAATTTTCATCGAGTAGCTAGGCCACTCAACTGTGTCTCCCAAGCAAGTTGGTTCCTGACTCACGTTCCATCATCTCACTTCCATAGAAACTACCCCCCATAGCCTGTTGTTGGGACTATGGAGACAACTAGAATGGAGTGGGAAGAGATCAGAGTGACAGCCCCCACCCTGAGTCGTTGTTGCAGTGCCTGTACAATCTAAGTGACAACAGACCAAAAACTCGACTCTCTTGAAGTGACTGCACTTTGGTACTTGTTGTTGTAGGATGATGCCCTAATCTTCGCAGGTGTGGAGAAATATAGCACAAAACCAGACCCAAAAGTGCTTCGCTCGTCCTTTCTTTATCTCTCCTTTCGTTCAATAAATATTAGGCTTCTTCTTTTGGTTTGATCGAACTTCTTGATGAATGAATGAATGCCTCCTTGGATGGGGCCAATTGCTCCTTAATATAGGCTTCCTTGAGTTCCTCAATAGGCCAACATGTCCTTCTAGATAGGCCAACTTGTCCCTTTTGAAGCTCGACTTCTTGTAGAATCATGACGCGATCTTAGAGAGTCTTTTGACTCTACTTTGACTCAAACAAGTTTTTCTTTATAATATGTAACATGACCAAATGAGTCTTCAATATATGACAATGATTCAATTGACCTAGAAGCACTCAATTGGTGCTTGACCTAAAGATAAATTCCCTTGAGCATGAAAACCATGCCTCAAGAATAACAATAATAAATTTATTTTTCTCTTTACATCAAATACATAAAATCATGATTACATGTGTCATTAGGAAGACCGAACCTAGTTACATATTTCAACACTCCCTCTTAACTAGGGAGATATTCATAATCCATACAAGGTACTTGGACATTCTCAAATTGAAGAATTCTCATAAGAAGAGTTGGATTGGTAAGCCATTTCATAAGCTATCTTATCAACTTATACCAAAGCATCTTATCATACCAACCAGTATTGTCACATAGCAAGGCCTTGACTAACAGTTCTATCTCTCCACAATATCAAAGCACAATGCTGGTGAGATCAATGACTGACGAAAACCATTGTCATTGTCTCTCAAGGCACATACCCCACCCGAGAATTCACAGGGCATGTCCTTTTAGGGCAATTCCTATCTAGGAATAACACATCCTCAAGGAATTTCCTCTTCGACTACTCTTATCTTGGATGGCCTACTTCATCCTCAAAGAGTATCGGAATCAGTCTCAGATTCTTACCTAAGCCTCCATTCTTTCTTCACAATATGAAGACAAGAATGATGTGTCTACCTCTCCCTCTCAACTAGGGAAGATATAGCCATTCCTATAAAAGGAATTTACCCAAGCTCCCTCTTATCTAGGGACTTGTCCAAGCCCCTCTTAACTAGGGACTTGTTACCAACAACAGCTCTCAACCCTTTGGTGGATATCATGGTACTATCAGTTGCTTGTAGGGCTCCTCCTTTCAATGTCATGAACTATATCCTCTTCATTACGGATCCTTCATCTTTCGTAGGGCATCATCCATCCATCACTTTCCTTTACGAACCATATCAATCATGTCATCCTTCTCTTCATCGAAAAGTGATCTTCTAGTCTACATTTGGCTTTTCTTCATACTACTACCTCTTCCAAATCATGTTTCTTTTAGGATCTTCTATCCAACCACATGAGTTCTAGTTGTAGGTGACATCTATAACTCTCTTTTTGTAGCCCTGTATCAACCCATCCAAGTGTTGTTCAAAAATAAAAAATGAACATCAAATCAAAGTTACCTTTTGTGATGGCCTTTCATCATGACATCTTCTTGCTTGCAACATCAACATCCTACACATTCATAAACACGTCTCCAAGACTTTATATGTCAAGGGTCTCCTTTCTTTACAGACCTTATTAGGGTCTTCATAACTTCTATATGAAGATGTCATGGCCAATTCTTCTAGTCATCAGATGTTGATGACCGTAGTTGCATCTTTCACTATCTCTTCTTTCTTTCACATATTGCTCCCCAGGAACTTCCATCCATGATTCCTTCATCTTTGTCAACTACCTTATATTTCATATGAGGACATATTATGTTGATTTCGTCTTATCAATATGTGAACCATGCCTTCATGCATCTTTTTAAAGGAAGAGATTCATTTTCTTTGATCATACCCATGAGGTGGAGCATTTACCCATGTTGTCTGCTACTATATGATGACTTAATTTATCAAATATATACATACCTCTTTTCTCTTTTTGGTCATCTAGACTTCCTTTGGTAGTGTCATTTCCTTGATTGAAAGTACTTCAATCATATTGACATGTTGCACTCCTTTGCCACCATACCATCATCCTTCTAATCAATGGATCTCACACAAGGTGGAATGATCAGCGAGACATGCTTCTTTCAAGAGAGATGAACCTTCTAATGAAGATTCCAACAAAGGATCTTAATTATCCTCATTCTGCAAATGCTCCTTCCTAATGATGATGTATGATGATTTCTTTTTACCATGCTAGATGACTTTCTCACAACCATGTATGCTACCCATGCTTTTTAGTCAGGTTACCAAGAGCTACTTCCTTTTTATGATGACTGCTACATTCATCTAAACTTCTACTTCAGCTTTCTTTCAAGATTTTTTCATGAGCTCTTGCTGCAATTGTATGCTTCCAATATGATGTCATCTCCTAATATGATGCATACTTACAATGCTTCCTACCATGATAGCTACTATTTACAAAACTGAAAAGAACTAAGTGAAGGAGATTATCTTAGTCATAGTAGAGATCTTTCACTTCCTCCTCTGATTTCCTGTTTTCAGGGTCTTCTACTTCTTCGATGATATGGGCTTCATTCCTTTTTTTTCTTTTCTTATTGTCCTTCTTGAATTTAGGACAATCTCTCTTGAAATGCTCATATTCCTGACAGCCATAGCATTGGATTTTCAACATATCGATCTTCTTCTTTTTCTAAAGACCAAACTTACCAAACTTTCTTTTTCTCTTAGCCATGGCAGCAAATGCTTGAACTTGCTTGTTTGATCCTACATCGCATTTTGTTTTCAACCTGGTTTCTTCAATCTTACACAATGACCAAAGTTCATTGAATGGGGTAACTTCCTTCTTTCCATAGATGCTTGATACAAAGTTGCCCCATTCCTCTTGTAGTGCAATGAGCACAACTGTGGTCATCTCTCTATCATACATTATTTCCCCTAATTCTTGCAATTGATCCTGTTACCACTCAAACTAACAGGAGACCTAAAGAGGATTCCTAAGGGTCAAATGCTAGGCCAAGGCCAACAAATGGAGACTTAGCCCACTATCACCTCAGCTAAGGCTCCATACTCTTTACAGACTTTCACCAATGGGAGGAGACCCGGTATATGTGGAGTCACAAATGAACGATAAATCAACAAATGGATGTAAAGTGACTCAAATAGTCATTTTTTAAAAGAGGGTCAATAATGGAGCTTGCTTGCGTTCTAAGCAAGGTACAATGTCTTCTAGGAGAAGGATGTGGGGATTTGAGGGTTAGGTTTAAGGAATATGACTTGTGAAAGAGTTTCCAAATCCCTAAAATCCTTATTGAAATCGATATCCTAGATGGTTCTTGAAGAATTGTCTTTTCAAAGGAGTGGGACCATACAGGGACCAAGTGGACCCAACCTAGGTTAAGAGGCAAGAGTTTAGCAATCAATGATGTTTTTAACCCAAACAAGAAGGGGGAAAGGATCAAAACAATAATTTTCACTTAAAGGTATTAAATTGATCCTATGAGGCACTAGCCTTGGGGATACCAAGGCAAAGTTGATCTCGAAGCTAGGGCTTGGGTTATCTCACAACTCCACCATCAAAATGGCTTCAAAAGTGGAGGAGGCCTTGAGTACACACCAGCGCAGGAGAGGCTAGGAGTTCGAACTTTTTGGAGGGCTACTTTGTCGGGAAAATGACGCCCTAGGTGACCCAACTTGGCTAGACCTAAAAAAAGGTGAAAAAGAGTTGATTTTTGAGTGACCACCTCTTGGTATATCACTGCCTTAGTCTTGGGAGAATGAAGTCTAGGATAAATATGAATTAGGACCTTGTTTCTTAGTCAAGGAGGCCCTAAGGCTACCTCGCTTGCCTTCTGGTGCAAAGGGAAGCAACCTTACAGCTTTATACTTCGACTTGCAAAAGGTGATGGCATATCAAGATGAATTCGTTGGTAGAATTATCCCTAGGAAACTTCATTCAAAATTGCATGGCCTATACATTGAGAGATGCTATATAGAGACAAAATTATACAATTTAAGTAGTAAATGCATGCAGTAATTAGCCCTAAAAATAGCGAAACTCCCAATCCAATGTATATGATGGTAAAATAAGAATAGCATTAAAAGAATGTACTTACATGTAATAGAACATATCCAACCATCCACAATTTGACAATAGAGAAGCTCCAAGATAAGATAAATCAAATCCAAACATCAAAATTCATCCATAAAGCTACAATTCATCTTCCAACAAAAAGTGTGAAATTCTCAAGAGAGAAGAGATCCAATCAAAAGTGATGATGAGCAAATGAACTCATCTCACTTGTATTTATACACTAATGAGGAGTTTGAATTAGTCTCCTAGGCCTACATAAGCCCCAAAAATAAAATAATGTGATAATAACCTAACCTTTGGTGACAAGCCCACCAAACTAGCTCACAAATGAAATAATAAGCCTCTTAAGAGGTCAGATGATAGATAATACATGTGATAGGGCCCTCCAAGAGACCTGATGATGTTCATAGGTGTCATAATGAAGAATAGGACCCTCAAAAGTGATGGACAAGGGGTTGACCTCTTGTTCTCCAAACAATAAACTTGTGGTGCTCCCAGTGGATGTGGGGGCACAATAATAACCTCATGGGTCTCCAAATAAGTCGAAGATGCTTGTAAATCATATGTAAGGGCTCTGATGATGATGTAGGATATGCCACATCATCCTACAAGTCCTGGGTCAGCTGCCAAGTACAAGGTGCATCTGTGGAGCCGACTAGGCAAAGGAGAACCAGGCGCATCTTCCTCGTCTAATAGGTGAATCTCGAGCAATTTCTGAACATCCTCGAGGATCCATAGAGTGTTGTCTATTGTTGTTGAGGCCCATGGCTTTCAACACGCACCCTACATGTGCCAATGTGGCCCTCTGGAGGGTTAGGACCCCGTATAGGGAGACCAAACCCAAGATGGAGACCATCTGCAATCCTGCATAAGATCCAATGCGTCCCCTAGCCTTCCAGCACAACAAGTCATTAGAGAAATCGAGTTAATGAGCTTACCAACCATAGACCATAGGTGGGGACTTCATAATGGTCTTCCCTTCTGTAATGGGCTTTGGGATGTGCCAATGTCTCCCAAACTCCAATGGGGTTAGCCAAGTATCCTATTAAGTGGTTTCTACTTCTAAAAGGGATAATATGTTCAAGGTACATCCTTTAAAAGGTGGTGGTATGTGATAGAGAGGTGAATGAAGTAGGGGATGAGAGGTTGCAACCCTGGGCCACATGTTGGGTTATAAGTGTAGCTAATAAAAGGGAAGCCCACACTTGGGTCTATAATGTATGGGAGGGAGCAATCGTGGTACATGAGGTGCCCAGGCCTTGATTTTTCCACCCTTCTTTATATGCCTTTTGCACTTTTATGATTTTTCTTTGATTAACTACTCAGGGCTCAAGGGGTAAGAGTATGATGTGTGAGATATAGCAGTGAATACCCCCTTTTAAGGTAGGGCGGTTCATTGCCCACCAAGGGTTGGGACAATCATGGGTTCCTATATGATGAAGGAGGCTCACAGAACCTGTAGGAACTAGGGTGATGGCCATGATGATGGGGTAGAGCTCATATATTGGTTTTTTCCCATGTGCTAAAAGTGTTTGTCCCAACCATCTTTTGCATTTTGTGGTACATTTTACTGTTGAATGTGGCCAATTATGCTTTTATCTTTCTTTTTAGCTGCATCAACCTCTGGGGCATCATTTCAGGCCTAAGCCAAGGTGTGAGCAAGGGGAAGGGGAAAGTTAACCCTATATGGACACAATGGAGGAATGTAGACCCAAGTGGGAGAAATGATGAATGGGGTAATAATGAGTGGAAAGGGGGTAATATATGCGGATGAAGGAGCAGGACCACGCAACCAAAATCAGGGTTTCCCGTGAAATACCATCCCTAAAGCCAAATGGTCAGTAAAAGAAATCCCATAGGACTAGAATCTAAGGTTAATATCCAAAATGAGTCTAGGGACAAGAGCACAGACCTAACCCATTCTTTCTGCCAAATCCCCCCATTAATCAATGCCCAAAAGTGTCCATGATAAACAAATTGCAATATTCAATTACCAAATGACAAAGCATACCTTTAGGTTCAGGAGGCTTAACTTCAAACATACAATCATGGAAAATGGGTGAGGGACCACATGGTTGGCTCAGGTAGCGAAGAAATGGCACAATGAGCTAGTTGGTGGTTGCAAGGGGCTACTGGTTGGCTAAGGACCATCTTGGAGAAAAAAAAAAAAAACTCCTAGGGATATCACCCACAAAATGGTGGGTAACAAATCTTGTATTTCTGACACCGGCATAAGATATGAGGTTATTCCTTCTTCTTTTGATACCTTCATCTTATATAGCTCGGTTCTTAAAGATATTACTTCTCCTACAGTGCTTACCGAGAATAATTCTACCAATTTCTCATAGATTTCTTTTGATTTTTCCAATTTTTCTACATAAGGGAGGAGAGAATCCTTGATTGATTCTATAAGGATTCTTTGAGCCCTTATTTCCCCCTTCATATACTTTGCTAGAGGTTGAGCTTATGCCTTTGGTGGTTTGACAATTAAACTCTTAACATGTCCAATGGCTTCATTTTCTATGAGGATCAAATTTATCCTCTTCTTCCATGCAAGGAAATTTGATGACCCAACCAATTTGTTGTTTTTCTTGCAAAATGAAGTCATTTTGATACATTCAGACATAGATATAAAGATACTTGCCAAGTGAAGATGCTTCTTTGATGATGATGTCTTCAACTTGATGCATTTCTTGATGATGTTTGATGATAGAAGATTTCTTCTTGATGAAGATGCCTTCCTTCAAAAGTGATACTTGACTCAAGGAGAGGGATATCACCTTGATTCCTTGATGATGATGACAATGCCTTTTCTTGCTTCCTTGGATGATACTATAAGATGTGGTGGTTATTCCAAGGTGCTTCATATGTAGAGTCTTTCTCTGATTGAGTGGATGTCGAGTCTTTGAGGTCTTCTTTTATTTGTGATGGAAATTGTTCAATGTGTAAGCTTCCCAAGAATGTTTCAATTGAAGAACCCTTCTTTGAATGAGCTAGGGTTTTGAGATCTTCTTTGATGCTCCTTAATTACTTTCTTCAAGATGATGAGAGGGTTATTCCTTCTTGACGATTAATGCTCTTGATGTTTCCCGGATGATCTTCTTATGCTTCAACCCTTGAGTATCCCTCTTTAAGCTTCCTTTCCTTGATGTAGTCACCTTAACTCTGATACCATGTTGAGAAATCTAGGGCAGCTAGATTAGGTGATCTCTCTTACTTTCAAAACTGCTTGTGATATATTTTACTTAACTTAATTAGCTTCTTCTTTCACTTAATTATATTTAGTGTTCCTTTCATCAAATAGCTAACAAACCATAAAGGACAATAACACAAGATATAGGCGGTCAGCCAAGGGCAAAACCTCTCCTCTTGAGAGGAAAACCCACAAGAATTATTCTCTTCTTATAGAACTTCAATTGACGAATTATAAGAACTATAACCCTCAGCCAAAAGCCTCCAAGACAAAGTCAAACCTTTCTTTCTTGATGAGTTTTCCTTTCAACACCTTCAACCTTAGCTACTTTTACAGTTTTGATCCCTCGGCAAATTCTTCTACAACTTCGACCTTCCAACAGATTCTTCTGCAACTTTGACCTCTAGCAGATTCTTCTGCAAAAACCCTAGGTGACACGTGTGAGAGAATGATATTGATTTTGCCCTTCATTCTCCTTTGCTTGAGATGAGCCCTTCTCCTTATCAACTTGACTCTCAAGGGAGACTTCCTTTGACCCAAAACTCGACTCTCTTGAAGTGACTGCAATTTGGTACTTGTTGTTGCAAGATGATGCCCTAATCTTCACACGTGTGGAGAAATATAGCCCAAAACCAGACCCAAAAGTGCTTCACTCTTCCTTCCTTTATCTCTCCTTTCCTTCGCTAAGTATTAGGCTTCTTCTTCTAGCTTGATCAAACTTCTTAATGAATGAATGAATGCCTCCTTGAATGGGGTCGAGTGCTCCTTTATATAGGCTTCCTTGAGTCCCTTAATAGGTTGACATATCCTTCTAGATAGGCCGACTTGTCCCTTTTGAAGGTTGACTTCTTGTGGCATCATGACGAGGTCTTAGAGGGTTTTTTGACTCTACTTTGACTCAAAGATTTTTTTCTTTACAATATGTAACATGCCCAAATTGGTCTTCAATACATGACAATGACTCACCTGACCTAGAAGCACTCAATCAATGCTTGACGTAAAGAAAAATTTCCCTTCAGCATGAAACCCGTGCCTCAAGAATAATAATAATAAATTTATTTTTCTCTTTACATCAAATACATAAAATCATGATTACATATGTCATTATGAAGACTGAACCTAGTTACATATTTCAATAATTTGCGCTCTAATACCACTAAAATGTACTAGGGTAATTTTCCCTAGGGTTTCCTGTAACATCTTTCCTTCCCTTGTATGATTGTTTAAGTTAATACAATCGTTAAACAAATTATTCCCCAATAATACAATAGTCTAAGCAAAACACAGTCTTATTCAACAGTTCAACACTTTTACAATTAAACAAATAATCTTGACAAAACAATGTATTTTTCAACCATAAATCAAGCCCAATAATATAGTAGTGAATTGTACAACAATAACTAAGCACATGCAATCCAAACAACCTTTGTTAAACAATTATAAGCTCTTGATCATAGGTTCAAATTTTGACCATATGGATACAACTGCAAATGTTTATTCAAATTCTAATTCAAAGCCCTCTAGCCTATACCAAACCACAACTTGATTACTGCACTAGATTCAAACTTCTTTTGTTCCAAGAAGGTTACAACTGCGATTTCCCTTTTCGTTTCAGGATCAATTTTCAAAAGATCAATTTCAGCCCTTCTACTGTCTTCCAGATCTAGACTCAGTTACAAGAGAATTCTCCTCCCAAAATTGTATCAAGCTTTAACTCTCTTCTTACTACGGAAATAGAGCTACAGGATGGACTTGGGCTTCAAGAGAGATGTTGATCCACAAAGCTAAATTTGAACTGCCCATAATTAATAATAGCCCAGGTTTGGGAGTCTCTTATGGCTGCAGATAGATTCTGAAATGTTAAGCCACATACTCAAATACCATAAAATCTGACAAGACACGGAATTCAAAGTGTCACAGTCATGCTTGTTTCTCCTGCCCAAAAACTCGCGTCTTACCCACAATTTATTATAGTGCTACATGGTTTTCAATCTCCTTCGTTCCTTTAGCCTAGAAACCTACGTTTGTCCAGAATTTGTTACAGAGATTTTGATTCCCTTCCTTACTAAGCTTCCAGTGTTAGACTATTATTCATGAATTCATCTGCTTCAAAAAAAGATTCTCCTTGTGCCATAACAGGAATAAGAAAGAAAAGATTGATTTATCAACTAAGGTGGAGTCTTAAACCACCGAAATTGATAGGGAAAAGAGGGGTCTTAAAACCCTCAGAGCTAAGCTCAAGAAAACAAAGGAATCAATCCACAAGATGATGATCATTTGATCTCAAATCTTCTCTTATTTATAGATTTCTCCATGGGCTTCAAGATGTGAGGGATTGTGGTTGCAACCCCTTGCTTAGGGTTCCATTGCCCCAACCGACCCAACTTTTGCCCCAAATTGGGAAAATTTGGGTTATTACCCCTTTATCAAAACTACAGCCTACGGGATCAAATAGGCTAATTCGTCTCTCATTAATCCTCAATTTGAAGAGGACATTACACCTTATCCAGATTGCTTCACACATTGCCAAATTGCAGCCATGTACTCAACCTCTATTGAACTGAGAGCAACTGATCTCTACTTCCTGTTGAACCAAGAAACAACGGCTGACCCAAATTTTGAAGGCGTAACCTTAAGTACTCTTATGATCTATGGAGCTCCCTACCCAATTTGCATCTGTGAAGCCCTCAAGCCTCACTTCATCAACCTATCTGTACCATAATCTGTTGTGCCTCTGAGAAATCTCAAAACATTCTTCGCAACAACCCAGTGAACTTTGGTAGGATCCATCATAAACTAGCTCAACTGGTTCACTGCAAAACATATATCAGGTCGTGAGTTGACTAAGTACAGCAACGACCCAATAAGTAGCCTATATAACTTAGTATCAACTTGATTTGCTCTACTAGCATCCACCTTCTTCAAGTTTGTGACTAGAGGTGTGGTCACAGGCCCGCAATCCTGCATATGAAATCTTTGGAGGATCTTTTGTAGTGTACTTCCCCTGTCCCACGAAGATCTCACCATCACCCTACAAAACCTCTTGTTGATCACTACGTGTCAACTACCCGTAGCAATACACCCCCTTTTTTTCGCAAAAGGGATAACGCTTAATCAACATGTCTTTGCCATTCGACAGTCATCGTCGACCTGATCATGTTATGTTGTAAACTCAGTCTGCATGTGTGAATTGTAAATAATCTTAGTAGAGTTGAGTCATGTATGTAAATTGCTTAGGTGGACCTAATTTTCTAGTAATCATCTACGTTCCGGAAGGTTTTTGTCTCACCGATCCATGATCGGCAGAGTTTTCCTTCAGCCTAACCCCAAAGCCGGAATCAATTTTGTCATTAGAATCTTAGGGGAATCCTAATGTGTTGATCTACTAGATTATATTTGGTCGCACAATTGGGTGGTTCATGAGGGTCTATGTCAAATGGGTTTTCCCCCTTGAGATGTAAAGTTGTAAAAGTCATGATGTAAAGTGCCTTGATTGTTAGGAAATGTTTTAAGTCCTAGGTCCTAGGTGATTTTTCCAAAGGCTAAGTTCGAGAATCCATTTAAAAATAAAAAATAAAAATTGAAAAAATAAAACAATAAAAAATTAAAAATAGATAAAAATAGATAAAAATAATAATAATTAAAAATAATAAAACTTTGAAAAAATAAAATAAAATAATAATTTTCAAGGTTTTGAGTAAATAAATGCAGAATTTCAATTTTTTAATGCATTTAAAAATTCGACGGATGAGATTAAAAGGGATTTTGATCCTCATCGACGGTCGAAATCATTTTAACATGGATCACTTGAACTAGCCGTTGGGAATTTTTCCTTTAAATAGGGTGTTAGGGGTCATTTGAAATCAGATTAGATCTTAGAGTCTAGTGCTAAAGAAAGCTCTCAGGTAGTCATTTTTTTGTGCAATAAAGAAAAACTTTGGGATAAAAATCTTACTGGTGTTACTCTTCTGGAAATGCTGTAAGATGTTTTATTTTTCTGCATAATTTTATTTTCAGCCATTGATGATAGCTTGATGAAGATTGATTTAGGCACAGGTATCTTATATGATCTCTGGGGTTTGAATGATAGTTTAGATTCTGAAATATAATGGCAGGTATCTCCATTTGATCTAGATTTCACTATTGTTTTATCTCTCTATGTTAATGGTTGATTTTAAGTTGTGCAGGAAATCTTAGTTTTGAGTTTACCGGGCGTTAGGGGAAGTTCTCGGTTGAACCAGCCAACTCCCGAATTGCGTTTTTTTGAAAGAGCCCAGCTAGTTTTAATCCCGAGCTTATCATCTGAAATTTTTTATGAATGCACATAGGGTTTTCTAAAGTATCTCACATTAAATTTAGAATTCTGAAAATATTACTGTGGATTATTGACAAATCTGGTTGTTGTAGAGTCATAAAACTGTAAATATTGTAGTTGGTTTGTAGGGTTTTAGTTTTTTGCATATATATTCTCTGGGTGTTTTTCTTTCCATTACAGGTTGCAGGGTTTTCTGAAGATTTCCGAGGGTTTGATCAGCTCCTTGCTACTGCTCAAGGTTTCATTGTGTTACAGGGGCATTTTGAATTTTTTTTGAGGCAAATCTGCATTCTGTCTTATATACATTTCCACAGTCACAACCCTCAACGTTGCTCTCGGTCTCCAATCGCTCAGCTGCACAAGCCATACTCTCCTCTGTGTGAATTCATTTTTATTTTGTTACGTTGGCCATTCCAGCTTCCACGCATCTCTCACGTTTTTCTCTCACGCTACACGCAGTCCTTTTTTTTTTTCTGCCTGCAGCTGCTCCTCCCCGTGGCTTTCCTTTCCCCTGCTATCAACTGCACCTGCAATTGCAAACAAAACTCAAAATATATACATATATAAAAAAACGTGCTTCCCTCACATCGCTATCATTCCTCTCATCGCAGCCTCCTCCATTACATTGAGTTTCCTAAGCCTACACGCTTTCATTCCTCTGATCCGCAGCTCCCAAACTTCCGCTGCCCCTGCATGCCTTGTCCTCTCCACGTCCACGCAGCTGCAAAAAATAAAATGTCCCCACTGCACTCAAATCCACTCCAATTCCCTCGCTCTCCCTCGTCCGTCCTACACGTCAAACCTGCAGCAATAATCCATCCAGTAAACGCCCAAATCCACAGCGTACTGCTCACCTTCGAATGATCGAGCTCTTCTGCCCGCCGTCCACTGACCTGCACACGCCCAGACACAACACAAAAACGCTGAAACGATGCAACGTAGGTAAGATTCGTGGTTAGATATTATACAGTTCGATTTTTTATGATAGGTTAGGGTTAATCGTAAGTCATTTGATTTTATATGGTTAGTTTGTAAAAGAATTCGATTTTAGTTTAGTTCTTTCATTTTTTATTTTTTTTGCATTTGTATTTAGTTAGTGTTAGATTATAATGTATATAAGTTTAGCTTAGATTTAATTTTTTTAAGTTTGATTTTAAAAATATCAAAAAACAATCATAAAAATTAAAAATCATAAAAGGCATTTAAAAAAAGGGTTCCTTTTAGGTTTTAGTATAAATTAGATTTAATTTTGGTCTTAGTTTAATTTTTTATTTCTAATTTAGTTTTGGTTTTATTTTAAAATAATATAAAAAAATAATCATAAGAAATTAAAAAATTAAATAAAATAAAATAAATATATATATATATATATATATATATATATATATAAAAATCATAAATGGTGTTACAAAATAAAAAAAATAAAAAATTTAAGTTTAGATTTTGTTTTATTAGTTTAGCCCATAGTTCAGTTCAGGGCTTTTTAGAATTTAGTTTTAGTTTTCATTTTTGTTATAGTTTAGTTTAGTTTTACTTTATTTTTAGAATAAATCAAAAAATCAAATAAAAAATAAAAAATTCATAGAAGCTTAAAAAGCTCATTTTTATTTTTATTAGATTTTAGTTTAGATTATATTTTAATTTTTTTGTTCTATTTTGATTGTTTTAACTTAGAATCATAAAAAATATTTAAAAAATTAAATTTTTTTGAAAAGGCTTAACAAAAAATTGAAAATTCATTTTTGGTGACTTTTGCAGTATTTATGTTCCATTTCTCTATAGTTAAATGCACTTAAATGTTTATTTAAAGTTAGCTATGTGAAAGTAGTAACTGGTCAGCATTTAAATTTTATGATCATTTAAAGCATTTAATTTTTCTTGAAGTTTAATTGGTAGATCATCGTTAAAGCATTGTGAATTTATTGGATATCTTGCATTGCTTCAGTTTGATGATAAATGATTGTTTTACAAAGTTCATATCTTCTGCAACATCTAATAAATAATCATTTAATCATTAACTCCATAAGGCACTGGTTCATTAACTTCTAAAATCTAATTCACCTTGATGTGTCTCCCAACCCAACTGGTCCACAGCTGGTCCTCATTCATCCCATAGGGTCTACCCCCCTCAGCCTCGGGAGACTACTTAAATAGAGAGATCAGGGATCAAGGTAACAGCCCCCAGTCTGAGCGTTGTCGTGACAATCTATGCGACAACACCTCCAATCGAAGGAAATAGTGCATAAGCCCTATGTCCTTCATCTCAAACTCCCTTGCAAGGTTTGCCTTGCAATTCTGAATCTGGCTATATGCTCAAGTCAGAATAAGGTCATCAACATAGAGCACTAGAATGAGCAAAAGGCCCTCCAACTGTGATGTAGTACAGGTTGGCATTCACCTCACTCTTAGTGAAGCCCAATCCTCAAAGGTAGCTAACAATGCAAGTGTACCATGCTCTCGGTGCCTACTTTAGCCCTAAGGACTCCCTCGAAGCTCTGCTCTCCTCCACCCTCATGTCTCTACTCTATGCACTTTCGACCTTACTGCTCAAGGTTGTGCCTATCTCAACTTGTAGCAAGTACAGATTCTTCTTCCTTACGCCTATCTACTTCTTACATCCAGAAGCTAAGTGTTAGAGGTAAGCCTTACCTCTGTTGAAGATGACATCATAACCCTTGTCCTTAAGAGCAGCTACTAAAACAAGACTCTACTTTAGTCCTGGAACATAGAAAACATCTCTGAGATGGAGAGAGCTACCTGGCTCCCTCTCAAAACTCACAGTACCAACTCCCAGTTGAGTACTTGCCATCATCTCCTAGCTCAATCTGACACTGCATGTCCTTCTCCTTTAGGTGGTTGAAATACTCCCTGTTCCTGGTCATGTGGAAGGATGCTCCTAAAGCAATATACTGTACATTGTTGTCAAATCTTTCTCTAACTAAGCGGAAAACACATCTACCTCAGTGGATGCAGCTACATGATCCTTACTAGACTCCTCCTTCCGATTAGGACACTTAGTGGCATAGTGTCTGAACTCGTGATAATGGAAGCACTTGATCTTGCTTAGATCCTTCTTCTCGCCCTTCTGATTGGACTCAACCTCTCCTTAGCCCCTCTTGCCCTTCACTTTACTACCTTTGCCTGCTAGGGCAAATTTCTCCTCATCCTCTTCCAGAGTTGATCTCCCAGCTCTCCTCCCTCTCCAGATTTCTTCTTGGACACAATCACTCCATAGCCTCTCCCATCCTGGTAGATTTTCTCTGCCACTCATTGCATCATAGAAATTCTCACAAGACTTATGAAGTCCCATAAGTGCAAGACTCACAAGGTCATTGTCTGCTACAATCACACCCACTGCAACTAGCTCCCTGAACCTCAATGAACTTAGAAAAATATGTGACGATGGGATGGGCTCTTCTTTGCTCATCCAAATATTTCTTGACTTATCATTAAGAGCAAGCTTTCTGGCATCACTTGAACCCTAAGACAGATTTAAGATGGCTTTAAACATCTCATATGTTGTCTTCTTCTCATGAAGATGAGGGATAATATTATCTCTAAGCCCCTCAAGAATGATCCTCCTTGCCTTGGTGTCATTCTTGTTATGCTAGGTCAAATGTTAGGCATTTGTAGGTGGCAATATTTGTTGCTTTACAAACTTGGGCACCCCATTATCTTCCAACACCACTGATATTCGCTCCTTCCATGAGCAGAAATTTGAAGCTCCCTTTAAACTGTGATATGCCCTCAATCCTTGGAATGACATTCTGCTTATCCAAAGAACTGCTCTTCAAAACTCTAACGCTAGCCTTCCTAACTGATCTGCATTCTTCACTAATTGATCAACTTGGTGCTAGTCTTTATGCTGATCTCTGCTCTAATATCATGTTAAATTACCATGAAACTCTGCAACTACTTAGATGAATAATTGAAAATTGAAAACTAGTTTACTTTCACCAAGATATAGAATTTCTTAACAGCTTATAAGCAGCGGAATAAAACTCTAGAGATAATAACACATCACAAAAATAAACACGCTTGTTTACCCAGGAAACCCAAATGGGAACACATGCTTTCTTTGTTGTGGTATTTTATTGATAGTTCTTGAGCAATTAATCTATTACAAAGCAATTTGTCTCTGTAGGAATTTACAGGGTAAGTTCCTCAGACAGAACACCAAAAGGACACCGCTCACAAACAGATCACAGATCAATACACCAGTAATTTGACGTGGTTAAAACCCTCAGAGAGGGAAACAGTCCACGGCCTGCGCCAACGTGGCTACTACAGGAAATTTATTAATAAAAGAATGAAAATTTACATAAGCTTCTCTCATGCACGGTTAACCTACAAATGACCCTCCATGCGCTTTAAATAGAATTCATGGACCAATCGGGTGTCAAGCCACGGATCAAGTGTCGGTAATACCGAGGAGAGAATGAACCGTCGGATCACTACATATCGTGACCGTCGGATTGTACGTTACAAAATGTACAACGGTAAAGAAACACACTTTACCTAACTCTATACCTAACTCTATACTAGACCAAGTTGAACTTAACTATTCCTATGTGTCGGAATATCCTAACATCCCCCCTTAAGAACAACTTGGGATAGGATTGAAGGATTTACAAATATGACACAATAGGGGAAGGAAGGAGGCACTAGAGCCTATCCCCTTAGTGACAACTTCCTGAACTCCAAGCATATATCGAAGTTTAGTGAACTTCGCCTCTGTGAGAGCCTTTGTGAATATGTCTGCAACTTGATCATCTGTTTAACAATATTGGACTTCAAGAACATGGTCATGAATGAGCTTTCTGATGAAGTGCATGTGAATTCAATGTGTTTGCTGCGCTGATGCTGAACTGGATCTTTGCAAAGCTGAATGGCACTTTGATTATAACACCAAAGTGTAGTCGGATGCTGCTGCTCAAAGCCAAATTCTGATAGGATCTGACGAAGCCACAAGGCTTCCTTACTAGCTTCCACGGCACCACGATACTCTGCTTCTGCTGACTAAAGAGAAATGGCAGCCTGTTTCTTACAAGCCCATGTAATAGGTCCTGAACCAAGAGTGAAGACATAACCGGCAGTAGACTTCCGATCATCAGGGTCACCAGCCCAATCAGAATCAGTGAAACCAAACTAATAGAGGAGCTGCTTTGGCACTGTAATGAATCCCAAACTGTACTTTACCTCGAACATAACGAAGTATTCTTTTAGCTTCTTTCCAATGACTTTCACGTGGGGTTTGCATAACAAGCAACAAGGCCAACAGCAAAGGAAAGGTCAGACGAGTATGGGTTAAATACAAGAGTTTTCCTACAAGTTGACGGTATAAGGTAGCATCAACTTCAGGAGAAGTACAAGAGACTGAAAGTTTGACTCCAGACTGAAAGGGAGAAAGGGCTGGCTTACATTCTTCCATGTGAAAATGACGAAGAATATCACAAGCATACTTGGACTGGGAAAGGGAAATACCCTCCTTGGATTGCAAGACTTGAAGACCGAGAAAATAGTGTAAGTGTCCTAAGTCTGTCATTTCAAATTTCTTTTTAAGGCTGGACTTCACATGGTTTATAAGGTTGGGATCACTACCAGTAAGAATAAGATCATCAACATAAAGAACAAGGATGATAATAGAGTTGCCTACTTTCTTGGTGTAGACAGTATTGTCAGAATAACACCTAGAAAAGCCAGATTCTAAAAGAAAGCTATCCATTTTGGCATACCAAGCCCGAGGAGCTTGCTTGAGACCATAAAGAGATTTATTAAGTCAACATACAAGGCTGGAGTCTGTTTGGATGAAGCGAATGGGTTGTTCCATATAGATTTCTTCATGCAAGTCCCCATGCAAGAAGGCAGATTTAACATCCATCTGATGAACTTCCCATTTTAAAGAGGCAGCAAGGGAAAGAACAAGGCGGATAGAGTTCATTTTGGCAACAGGGGAGAAGGTTTCAGTGTAGTCAATGCCTTCAACCTGTGAAAAGCCCTTAGAAACAAGACGAGCTTTATCTTTATCAACTTTCCCATCTGGTCCATACTTGGTTCTGTAAACCCATTTACATCTAACAAGTTTGCGTCCCTTTGGTAGAGGAACAAGATCCCATGTATCATTTGCCAACAATGAATGATATTTTTCATTCATAACTTCTTCCCAATGTGGATGGCCTGAAACTTCTGCAAAAGTGTCAGGATCATGATTTATTGGAGCTTGAGCCAGTAAAGAAGAGGCTCTTTCAAACTGAGAACGTGTACGTCGCTGATCTGTAGGATCACCGGCAAGATCACCTGCTGCATCCCGAGTAGCACGGAACCATCTTGGAAGTTGAGGATCCTGAGAAGGTGGTGGAGGATTATCATCCTCACTTTCATCATCTGAAGAAGAAATGTTTTCAAAAGTAGAAGAGATAGGAAGAGGTGGCACATCCGCCGGACTAGGCTCGCAGGCCGATTTATTTTCATCAAATTTTACATCTCCTCTAATGATAACATTTTTGGACTTAAATGGAATAAGTCTATAACCTTTTACATCTTCAGAATATCCAACAAAAGTACATTTCTCACTCTTAGGTTCTAAAGCTTTATGCTTTTCATCTGGAATATGGGCCCATGCTTCACTTCCAAAAATACGAAAGTGACTTACATCTGGTTTAATGGAACTCCAAGCTTCTTCTGGAGTGATATTCTTTAGAACCTTAGTAGGAGTGCGATTTATTATATAATTTGCACAATTAATTGCTTCGGCCCAAAAACTAAGACTGAGTCCTTTAGATTGCAGCATACAATTAGCCATTTCCTTTAAGGTGCGATTTTTCCTTTCAGCTACACCATTTTGTTGTGGAGTGTATGGAACAGTATGTTGCATTTGAATTCCATTTTTTGTGCAAAAGTTGATGAATGTGTTTTTAACATATTCTCCACCATTATCAGTTCTTAGCTTAAGAAGTTGATGTCCAGATTGTTTTTCAACAAAGGCTTTGAAGGCCAAAAATGTGTTAAATACTTCGCTCTTGAGTTTTAAGAAGTATACCCAAGTGCGTCTGGAGAAATCATCAATGAAAGTTAAGAAATACTTGCAGCCAGAGAATGAAGCAACAGGAAGTGGTCCACATAAATCACTGTGCACAAGCTGTAAAGGGGCTGAGGCGTGCCAAGAGGCACGTTTTTCAAAACTGTCCTGATGATGTTTTCCGAGTACACATCCGGAACAAACACCATCTCTGCAAGATACCATAGGAAGACCTGTCACCATATTTTCTTTACATAGATGCTGAAGGGAGCGATAGTTTAAGTGACCAAATCGCTCATGCCAAAGTTTGCTCACTTCATCATGATGAGCAACAAATACTGAGGGAAGATTTGATGACCCAAAGTTGTGAAACTTATACAACCTTGTGGAATCATCAGCAATGCTAGTGGCTAAAATCTGTCTAG